>OX458966.1:12405569-12519839 GCA_949774945.1 Hoplodrina ambigua
TCGGGCAGTTTTACTCAGAAAACTCGACGAGGTTTCGCTTAAGTGCGCGTTTCTGAATTTTATGCTACTTGAAATAAGTCGGCGAAATTGCGTAGTCAACTCATTTCGGTCAGCGCAAACTATGGAGCAAAGTGAAATTAAATAAAGTAGTTAGCGCTAGTGCTCCATTTAATTGTGTGGTACTATGGGAACCATAGCCAAGTATGATCATAGTGACGTCGATTGTGTTTTTTTTGTGCAGTTTTTTAAATGTTTCTCATTTTTAGCGAGAGGGCAGTGGTGAGTGTTTGTATTGATAAAAACAAACGTTTGGACTTTGTGTACATAGAGAATATTGGAGCCGCGGTGACGTCAGCACGTTCACGTGCCTGTTGGTTTCACACGTGTCGATCACGGATGTGTTTTTAGAACATAGTCAATATCAAAGGATGAGTAATTATGGTAACTACTGCGTTTGCTTTGTTCCATTTGTAATTTCTTGGAAGAGTCTGTAGGCACCTAACATTGAATAGTTACTTAGAACTCTTATTGATGTGATGTCATAACGAGATTTCAACAGATTGTCTTCACAGACAATTTCACTCTTAATCAACGACAACATCCTTAACTATGACATCAAATATCACAAATAAAAACAAATGAAACTAGGTCAGCACCCAAAACTAAACTAATCTCATAAAAATGTGGAGTATCAAACTCACAGCGCAAGTCATAAAAGCGAGTTCAGCTGGTTACGCCCCAGGCGTCGGGATTAAATGCTCAGTGTGCGCTAATGCAGATCCGTGGAGAACGGAGCTCGAGCACTTTTATAACGTAACGAGCATAGCCGGCTTGCTCACGTCTACTTAGCTATAAGAACAATGCTATTCTAAGTCTTTACCTGCGAGACAGCGACTGCCGGCGAGCGTTTTACGCTGCATCTTCATAATGCGTTCAAGATTAAGCTTTGATCTTTTTTTGAAATGTAAAGTCTCAATGCGGACGTGGAGTTAAGAAAGTCTTTATACGTCTGAGAACATTCGAGTGGCTCTCGTGACCGTTTTAGAAGTTAACTGTACCCCCTAGAGTGTAACCCATTAGCTCGAAATTGGTTCGGCTGTTCATTTCCGAATGTACATACTTCAATAATATGGAGAGAGAGAGAGTCGTAAAATTTTAATTGTTTCCTCTCAACCTAAATTCAAGTAGCAAATAACTCGAAAATAGATTTTGCCAAGTTTTGGTACATCGCATAATTTAACCCTTTAACTTTGGAATATTAGCAATAGCCAAAGGCCCGGACATTTATTATGTACACGAGTAACTAAGGGCAGACCCAAAGCTGGGCAAGGCACGAGGATTCGGATTCAATTTAAAAAGTTTAGAACGAGACTTGTAACTTTAGCGACCCATCCTAAATGTACTCTTGAAACTGGGACGGTCCTACATCAGCAAACATTAAGAAAGCAAGAAGTATCTACCTAAGTGCCGTCTTTAAGCTGTTCCGATAGTTCTGAATTAGGAAGTTTTATCTTTGATGGGAACTGAGCCGTCGACACAAGGACGAGGTGCAAAATATACGAAGTTCTCCGTTCGGGATCAGAAAGTTTCTTGATTTTTCTTAGGTGCTCTCTATATTAATGCGTTTCGTTCGGAATATAGCGATGTAGGTACTCGAAGAAATAATAGATAAGGACAAGGCGGGATTCGACGGGGCTGACGAAATTATATACGTTCGTAAGCTACAAGACCCTAAAAAGATACCCTTTTTTCCGTACTATAATGCCTGTCTTGGAGCTTTTTTGGCACGTCCCATTATCTTGGAATGGGCTAGCTATCGCAGAGTAATCTAAAATCCTACGTAATCGAATTACTTCAAAAAAGCTGATGTTGGCACGAAGTCAGAGTTAGCTGCAGATTCGGGCTTGACCAGTTTCCAAGTTAATAAGCGAGAATGGTTCTTGTCATCGATTTAATTTCCCCTACTGGATATTTTTATATTTTCCTGTAAATACAACTAATTAGCTTAGGGTAGAGGATTTATATAAGACTGTTTAACATTTAAAAGACAAAACTTCGTAATTTATTGCTAACCGTTGATATTAAATACGGCCTATTGAAAGAACTTCGCAATGAAAGGGCAATTAAGGTAAGTATGAATGTAACGTAACGAACGGGTCGAGTTCACGTCGTTGGTAAAAGTAATTGGTCGTTTTATATGACAGGGTGCGATTGTTTATTGCTACTGGTATGAGATAACTTAATAGTTGATCACTTTCTTTCTTTCAAGATTTAACGCCAATTTTTATTTGTTTATGTATCCGAAAATTTTAACTAATAAATGCAGGCGCAGTAATATGAAAGCGGTACACCGCCACGCGCCAGGTTAAATAATGCTGGCCTTGCCCTTTGGGAAAATTATTCGAAGCACGAGTACACGAACATCGGACAGACAATCTGGCCCCACGCACGGCACCAGTTCATCAAAACTCTTGTTAGAAACTGTTGTTAGAAATAACAAGTGATTGTATATTGAACGACCATTCAATCCTGTCATTCATCCATTGGCGGCTTTGTGTGGAAACAAAGGAACTTTAGCGTTAGCCGGGCCGCCACCGAGCCGCGACGAACAATAAACGCGAGCTAGATAAAATAAACTTTGACAATTGCTCAACGACGTGAAAAATTAACAAGACCCTTACGTTAACGCTTGTAGTTAAGTACTGAAACAATTTATGTGGGGCCTACATTATTGCCTCCTTTTCGTTCGTGCGGCAAGGAAAAATTACTCGCGTATATTGCCTCATCATCGCGCTGTGTAATGAAAACGTTACCGCACACCTTGTCTAATGACTAAAGTCTTTACTATTGTATTTTGTACTAACATTACCAGGTGGTTGATAAAAAAAGAATTGGGGTTCTTGGTAACATTTTTTTCACAGTTACGAGATTGAAATATTTGCCAGAAGCAAAGTTAGTGTAGAAACTAAATTTGCATGTTCAAGCAAGCTCCATCTTGATAGAACATACCTTGCAGTTGGTATAAAACTCACTACAGTTATCTCTAACGGACGATGATATTTAGTACACTAATAAAAAATCAATTTGGTAATGAATACGACTCAACTATACAAGCAAGAGAATTACACCCATTATCTAAGCAGTGCACTAGGCTTCGAAGATTTTTGACACACTAAAACAGCAGTTAACGTTTTATTCCAAAGAGTGTACATAATTACAAAAATATACAAAATTTTCCAGTTCAAGTATTTTGCGAAGCTTCACACTTTCACCAAATAACAATTTTAATTTAATATTCCAATGTATAGGAATAAAATAATCCAATTTGACATCACTGAAATCTAAGCTATGCTACACCAGGCCAAGTTAGAAACGGGTCGAAAGGCCTCATTATATTCAGTAATTGGATAGGTGATTATAAAAAGAGGCCCGACTAGGATTTAGATTGCTCTCCCGTTCGAGGGCCGTCGACGGCTAGTGAGGCCGACGGCGCACAGTTCTGCCGAGATTTTCGAGATTTCATTAAATTCTACATTT
Organism: Hoplodrina ambigua; assembly: GCA_949774945.1. Taxonomy (NCBI): domain Eukaryota; kingdom Metazoa; phylum Arthropoda; class Insecta; order Lepidoptera; family Noctuidae; genus Hoplodrina; species Hoplodrina ambigua. The sequence goes on from OX458966.1 coordinate 12,409,107, forward strand.
GTTTTGGAAAATATCTGTGGAAAATAAAAAACACTTTACTATTCTTGGCATAATACAATTGCTGGTTAATTATTGGCTTCATAGATAATTAATAATTTTCATTGAGTTAATCTTATTTAGCATCTCATAGAGAATATCGTCTTAAATACGAGGTCTGTGTGTAACATTTTAATGATTCATAGGAAAATCTAGTAGGCTAATAATTTCAGTCTCAATCAAATGTCAAAAATATCTCTAATTTTCCTACATTTAAGACATTGACTGTTGGTGAGATGAGATTGCGACTTGAAATTGGATGTTTTTATTTTATTAGTAAAATTGGCCTTCAGATAGTAGGACAATCGGCTAGAAATTTGGTTTGATGACTGCAGATCAAATAGTTCCGTAATACAATTACTGAAAAGATACTGCAGAACTTCTGTAGGCAGAGCAACTAACAACGGTGGACAAGGAGCAGTCGTCATTGAAATGGGTACCATAAAGTTCGATGCGATTGGCGCAAAGCAAGGATTCATGAAGGGGCTCGTATCGTAAAGTGGATGACAAAGGGCCACCAATACCGTAAAATACCTTCCTGATTAAATAACAGATGAACTGATTTGTAAAGGTCACAGGACATGACAAAGAATATTACACTCGTGTCCCGGTAACACTTTATTACTGCTAACGTCAGTCTTGCTTGTTCCAAGTAACATATTCGTTATTATACCTAACATTTATAAATAATAATAAACTTATAAAGTAGGTATGTCCCACTTAAAAAAAAAAAAAAAAAAAAGAAAGGAGTAACCTTATAGGGCATTAAAAAATTCTTCCGCAGCATTGGCCGTCGCATGGCAATGCTGCTTCATTGGCCCAAGAAAAGGTCAGCCCTCTGGTGATGTGATGAGTCGACCAGTCGTTTGGCGATATCCCGAAATACAAAGTAGCCCTAGTGTTTTAAACTCAAATGGCTCAAATATATAACTTCTAAGAAGGTTGTTTCATCTTTTGTGTTTAGGTTAATTTTTGTAAATAAAATGATATTTTATTAAATATCTCATCATAATTACAAAAATGTTTATCTAGATGTGAGGTAATTGAACGTTATGATTGAATCTATATATAGCTATAGTTATTCAAGTTACAATCACGTTGCTTTACACCGCGCTAAGCCGATCAGGCTTCGACACCAAGGCGTGAAGCCGGTCAACTGTGCCACTACTTATGGCTATATTTCCGTGTGGTCTTTCCTTCACCTTGCCATGCAACGGGTTAAGGTTGCCTATGAGTTATTGATTTCAAGGGCTCTTCGATTATAAATAGGCGTAGTTAAAGGTTGCGCTTTCAATACGATAAGCGTAACATTTTGATGCCAGATAACTGCGGCGAAGGGTTAATTTTTGTAAAGGGGAAAATAAAGTAAAGATAGCTAAACTCTATAAGGTACAATTAGGGAGGAATGCCGTATAATACTACTTTACTGTTCGGAATTTAACACCATCTATCGCGGAACGTCAATAAAATCAAACATTGAAATATCTGCATTGTGACTAGGTATGTTATTTGAAAAAAAATTGTAGATACTACTGACTATGCCATTTTTAATAGAGGAGACGTTATTCCTAACTTTCAAAGGAAAACTGTCAGGAATAGAGTTGAATGGAGTCCTCGTCACTGTTAGAGAACATCATTACTTAGATTGAAAGGTAAAGTTCGTTTTTGGTAAGGCACAGTAAAGTAATACACTGATTTGATGGAACCATCTTTTATATACAGTACCTACAAACTTAAAAATAAGGTAAGGTGAGCATTGAGGGTGCCGTCGCTAGATTCGGCGGGAAGATCAAGAGAAAAAATAGTAAAGTATAAAAGAGAAATGAATAAAATAATCACTGCACATGATGAAAGTAAAGTTCTATGTTCTAAATGGTATCAATGATGTTAATAAATAATTAATGTCGTTCATGAATATTGTGATAGTGGAAGAATGATGGAATATTCACCTTTCTTCCCTGGGGAGGTGCAGTTGCTCTTGTTAGAGGGAGACTTGGTCTCGGCAGCCGCCATCTTCTCTTTTTCGGAAGCCATGCTAAGCGCAGTACACGTCCGAATTTATAACACGGTCACTCCGCAGCTCATACCTGTCTTTACCGTAAAGCGTACGATTTAAAACGGTCTGCGTACGACCGCACCCAAGGACCACAGAAATGACTATTACCGATAATGAACGATGAGTGATTACCGATGACTAAAATTGGCAAACAGCCATCCAAATATTTACTTTAACGCATAAAAATTAAAAAAATCGACCGCAAGTCACCTACTATGATATTTACTTAAATTGATAGTCCGAGTACTGTCGTACTGGGAATTTTCCTAATATTTGTCAAGTGGTTCTCAAGTTGTACTATTAAGTATTATCTTGTACGTGATGGGTTAATTGGTGGGAGATCACGTTGCGCCCGCGCCGTGACTGGCCTAGCCTGTTGATACTGAGCTTGGTACTGGAACTGCCAACGTTTATCACAATACTAGATTAGTTAAACCGCGCTAATCGCACATTAAATATGTTACTATTCATTAACAAGTTGGAAAAAGGTCAAAGTACTTACATACTGACAAGGTACATGTTGATTTAGGTACTTAATACGTACCTTAGTCGTGTTTTTAATTAGTTATGTCAATATATGACAACTAGATTTTTCAGGCATGTGACCAATTTTTCCATAGTCGTTTGTGAAACTTTTAAGTGTTTGTTACTACTTAGATATTTGAGAGAATACCTGTTTTGTTCGATATTCTTTGCTTTTAAGTTTTATAAACTCATTTATGAGCAATTTGTAAGTATAGTTTAAATAAACAAAGGATTTTATATATTTGATACATTGATATTTTATTACCCAGTTAGATAGTAAAAAGTGTATTCAAAGTTTAGAAGAATCTGCATTTCCGTTGTGTTAAACTAGTGTGTATTCGACTTTAGAATCGTTATTTTAAGTAGTGTCCGTTAAAATGCAACCCTTAATAGTTAATAAAAAAAAAATATTATATGTTAATTAATTTTAAGTGCAGTTATAATGATTGTGGAATATGTTCTTTGTGTGCTGAAATGAACTTGTTCATCTATATACTAAAGGTATATGGCTGTTAGATATTAAGATAAAAGGCCGAATTCATCTGAATTAAAAACTCTCACTGTAAGCATGATAATGAATAAATAATTTATGCTGAAATTATTAATTTACTTAAATTCTTTTCATAGTGTTTAAGATCCCATAATAATGGGACTAATGAAAGACGAAGCATTGAAAAGTTCTATATGTAACCGCTAAATTTGCCTGTGAGTAAAAGAGTATTTTATTTCATTCCTTTTTCAACTCTATCGCGGCAGGCTTTAAGTCGGAATTTCTTTGTACAAGTACAAAAACTACGGCGTGACGAACGGTTCGTTCTCGTAGACTGCAGGCTATGTGTGTAGCAGCGCTCGTAGCTAAAATATTCACTGGCAAAGAAGGAACGTATTTAGATAATTTTTATCTAAATATGTTACTTTATTTATACGCAACCTTTACTAGTCGGCGACGTCGCAACACAATAAACCGCGGTGCGGCGCTAGGTACTGAGACACATACATAACAAGTGGAAGCCTTCGCGGATGTCACGACGGTTCTGACGAGGGCCACTGACACACATAACCTGTCAATACGCACGAAATCTCAAACGTTACGTAAGCCACGATTATAACCTGCAACACTGGCGATTACTGTTATTGTTGTGGGCGCGAGATGAGATGCAGGGGTATGTGGACCTTGGGCGTGCGGCTGGCAGCGCGGCGGGCGCGCGGCGTGCGGGCGTCGTGCGGAACGCGTGGAGGTCGCGTGCGGCGCGCGTTCGGGACGCGCGCGTCGGGTCCCGGCTCGCCGGAGGCTGCGGCCCGGGCGGGATCGATGCGGGCGGCGGGCGGCGGCGGAGTGCAGCAGCTGGGAGGCTGCGCCGCGCCCCGCCCCCCCCCGCGCCCTCGAGCTCCCCGCGCCCCCTGCGCCGCGCACGCGCCCCCCAGCTCGCGCCGCCGCCGACCCGCCGACCCGACGCCGCACACCACGTTTCAATTCCCTCTTCATCCCCGACTGATTTACGATACGTTCCATCTTATAATGATATTTTGTCATATCGGTCAGCCAATTGTAGCTTATGATAAATTTTAACGTTGGAAACGTTTATTAGGCTCTAGTGAATTCAGATGTAATCAATATCGTTGGACACTTAAATGAAGGCACTTCTAGTAAAGCTGCCAACTTTGAAGGCCTGCGTAATAAAAACTTGTCCCTATATTATGGTCGACGATAACTAACTTTTTAGCAGCCGGTCTGCATTAAAACAATATTGTGAAATCCGTTATAAAATGGGTTCTAGTATATAAAATTTGTCTATTCCAATTTGAGGAACTCAAAAAATTGTTTTACTAATTACTTAACGAAAATTTGGAGTTAAACAGGAAAAGCTTCAACATTTCTCGTGAAGCTTCAAGATGTAGGTATTTTTGCTGTCAACAAAACAGCTATTTTTGTAAAATTCCGAGATCAGCCTCTGCGATTAAGCTCGGCGCGATGGCTTTCTGTCCGCCTACTGTCTTGTTTGTCAGCTTAGAAAAAAAACATTTTCATTACGAGTCGTAGTCGCGACGCTACGGCTCGTAGATACTAGAGTGGACCACGACGACGCTGCTGACTTCTGATCTCGATAGCCGCGTGTCTTATCGTCTTTAATGGAGGGTTCCACTTCACTCCCCTCGACGACGGCCGACCCAAATGTCGGTCGGCAGGTTGTTTTGTTAAGGTAGGTTCAATTATAATATACCACACATGTACGTCGTACGACCCTCTGTATGTTCTAGTGGAGTAATTATTTTAATGAAGGCTCTCTATGTACCCGTATGTCGTGTCTGGCTGTATTATCCGTATAAATTACTCTCTTGACTACAGCAACTCTATTTATTCTTCTTAGTAATACAGCCTTTATCTCTTAGGCCCAGTTGACCTTTAAGGGTTACTGGGTTTTCATGTACTTGGGTAGGTACCTAACTATACCGATGATCATCAGCAAGGCACCTTCGGAGGCTATTAATTAGAGGAGACATCTTTTCATTAATGTACTCTTGATTTCTGTCATTCCGATTTTTTAAGTCTATTACCTATTAGACGGTGACAGCACTAGTGCGATTAGACGTCACAATATAGAAACTGCATAGTAGCTTCGCGCCATTCAGTACAATGACCGTTTTGCGTGACAAGGATGGTAGAAAAACTTTTAAAGCTTGTAACTTCTTTCACTTCACTCATTGTCTTTTTTTTTTAGAATATTTCTTTTTTCTTTGTCGTCTGAAAATAAGTATAAATTCATGTAGGTTGATTATAGTCAGATTCTATATTTAAACCACTTTATCAAAACGAATACCTACTATTGTTTCAATATCAAGAAGATATAATAGATAGTTACAGCCAATTTCCGTTTCACTGTCATTACTAAGTTTAAGGCAATGATACAACGCTGTTTAAAAATAAACAGGACGCAATGACGTCGTTTGAGCGAGGGGTTTTCGATAATGCGTTTGATCATTTGCAATATCCTTTTGTTCGTTTGACTTAGGATAGATTGTTTTATCTGCTGACAACATTTTATGTGGATGATTTGCTTTTATCTATGTTTACATTTACTACACCAACATTTATAAAGTTTTGGACAAAATGAGACTAGTTTGTCATTCGTCAGGGTCATACAAAAATCAGGTACATTTAAAAAATTACATAACGTCACGCCTGTAATCCCCGAAGGGTTAGGCAGAGGTGTATCCATTAGTACACCCATAATTCGCAAGTTATGTTTAAGTGTCATGTAATCCCAGTCCCAGACCGCGGTTATACTAAGAACTTCCTCATGGATTTAAAAATAAAATTTTTGTTCAATTCTTCTTGTTGAAAAATCCAAAGTTCTGGTTGCTATGACAAAGTACGTCTCAAGTATAAATCTAATTGTAGCAAATCACGAGCGGATCTGTCGCTGAAAGTTCGTTGCACGTTTTCAGTTCAACTTCTCAGTTTGATTTACAGAAACAGCTCATTTGGAACTAACGATACTTTGCGAAGTCATTGTACCGTCAGTTCTTTTTGATGCTGCTTCAAGAATTTTGTTATAAAGCTTTATTATATTTCTAGGAAACCTTTTTGAAATGAAAAGGATCCTGATATTTATGAGAATTTTGATGTGATTAAGTGAAGAATATTTAAACAAATAAACATAGGAAGTTTTTCATATAATATTAATTTGGACAATTCGTCTAATCGTGTTGTGAGCTTTGTACAAATTAATGTAAGTAGGTAGGTATAGTAGAATTTTGTTGCGAGATTTTAATTAAACGTAATTTCGAGCTTAACGGTGTTAATACAATTTAATGAGAGATTTTCGGCAAAGTCTATAGACTTTTACTCAAAGTCTACGGTTAGCGTTACGGTTGTAATGTAGCTACTAAAGCGTTGAGGCCGATGAAGGGAAGTATAATAAAAATAAATGTTATGAGGGCAATGCCGCGGGCAGAATTAAGCGAAATTATAATTAATAAAGTTGGCTTTACCTAGCGTTATGCTGTTTACTCATTCGTAAATTATTAATAAAACACTTCAAATGAAAGATTGCCAGCTAATTAAATCTTCAGTATTAATTAGTAAATTGGTCTGGTCGGCAAAGAATTTAAACCATTATTATTTCTGTGAGAACAATTCTCCGGTAGGCGGGGTTGGGTGCTCGATTAATGGTGACACATTCACTTCGCGCTGGCTTTTACATGAGATTTTAATTACATTTTCGACGACTATGGTTTGCTTTCACCGATTTCGATGATAGAAAAGCAATAAGTCGTTTGGTTTAAACTCTTATGTGTTTATTGGTCTGTTATCCTTAGATTTGTTCCTATATCTTCTATAACGCTTTCCTTAAACGATAATAAGCCTGCCAAGCCAACAAAAAAAATACCCGCCAACACTGGGCTTTAACAAAAACAAAAACAATTTCCGCGATAATTACAAAAAGAGCGCCAGAAAGAAATACAACACCGGACGTACGTCAGATTTATTTCACATCATGTATCATTTCAGCAACAGAGCACAAAGCGGGAGAATATTTTGACGCGACAAAAGCTGCATGTTTGTCCACTAAGAAGTATTCGGGACGGCGCAAATCACGAAAGCTTTGCGTCCCTCACGTCCGCGCCGTTGAATGTAAAGGCTCGACGTTTTAATTTTTTTGGCGTTCCTAACGCGTCGTGTGAAAACCCTTTTTTATTGTACGAGCTATGGACATGATGTAGGGGAAGACAGGGTAATGGGAGTCAGCGGGTAATGGGAATCACCCACATATTTAGGCAACTAAACATGTGAACACCGCGTAAACGGCCTATCCCCCTCCACCCGTACACCGCGGCACTGTGTTGAACGGCTCGCGTCCATAGGCCCTTGCGCATCAAAGAAACGGCTGTATTTTGATTTCGCAGTCCGCCCTTGTAATTTTACGTCGTCGTAAAATAAAAGGTAAGTGTTGATTTTTTTACAGTACACGATTTGAATATTCATATGCATTTAGCCAGGCATTCAAAATAATGATGTATCATTTAGATTGCGTCAGTAATTCATTGGTTTTTTTATATGCAATTTTTTTTTCATTAGTGTAGTTGTGGGAAATGAGAGTCAGGTGACTCCCGTTACCCGCAAGTGATCAACATTCGCAAGTGATCACCTATTCCGAGCACTTCGAAACAAATGACTCACCGATTAGACCAATCCTATCCAACCAGGAAGTCACACTAATTCCTGAATCAAATATTGTAACACCTCAAACCAGAAGAACACCAGACATAGCAGCTACATTGAATGATTATCAAGTTGCCTAAAAAAACACCTGTTATCGATGTAAGTAACGGTCAAAGTAAGCAGCACGCCACAGTTTTAACGTCGATGCCTATAACGGAGAATCTAATAGAAAAAGAAAATAAGAAGTTAAAAAGAAACAGGTGATTAGGAAGAGAAAAATAAAAAGAAGTCAAAGGAAAAGGTTAGGGAAAGAAAACTAAAGTACAGAAGAAGGACAATGAATAGGCAAAGCGACGAGTCCTTCAAGAATCAAACGAAACCTCAGTATCAGATGTTAGTCCCAACGACTTATGCCAAGATAATGAGGATGACGACGTAGAAGATGGTGGAAACAGAATCCTAGTATGCTGCGACTTCGGAAGAAACAACGAGATGTGGTACATGCGTATCTCATGTGGGTTATGGGCTCACACGGAGTGTACTGGATGGGATTCGGCTGAAGGTTATGTTTGCGACATCTGTTAAATTTTCTTTGACTCCGATTGTCCAGAGGGTGATCACCATTGTCCCCATGTCAGTGCAATGAGAGTCAAATCTGTTTTTGTTTTTAATTGTAATAATTACTAAATATGATTATCAAAGTGATTGAAATGGATCTCATATGATAGCTAAATAAGTAAATTAAGTGTATTTGCAGTTGTAATAAAAATATCATGATTAATTTAGGTTTTATTTCATTTCTCGCTTAAGTGACTCCCATTACCCCCTTTTACCCTAGACTGCGTGGATGGTCACGAATAGTTTTGCCTAGAGAGTTAAAATCTGGCTGAACTTAGCCTCTACTTTCACCACCAGTATTATGTAACTAGTTCACCTAAAACCAAACACTGGAATAAAGCAATTTTCTCTGGTCGGGTATCAGTTGTAGCAGTAAATATTTACCGAAATGTTCACGCGCGGAGTGAAAATATTAATAACGATAGAAGCCGACCGCTCGTAGCTTTAAAGACAAAGTTTTCATTTTGACTCGTTTTATTCGGCTAACCTCGTTTATTGGTTTTTAGATTTGACATCGAACTAAAAAGAAAAGCGAAACGACTTGAAGAGGAATTACTTCGAAAGAGTTATGTAACGTGCCTTCCGGGCAAGAAAATGTTGACTCGAATTTTTATCTCTCGGACTTTTAACTTATCTTAACTGGAGTTAAAGTTCTCATTCCTGTTTTAGTTAAAGTGTTCTTTTACTTACTTTTACATTTTTGCTTTACTAAATTGTTTATATATTTAATAGCTTTGGTACCCACATAGTAGGCTAAGTTACAGGCTGTTCATTAATTAGAACGTTCTTTTGGTTGTTGTGTCAGAAATGTATACCTTGTTCTGAATTACAATATATTTAAATATATTCCAAAATATCCAAATATAATCTCCCAAACCGAATCTATACTTCCATACATGGTCAGAACCCGAGCACTTTACATCCTGTTCGGATTTTCAGGCGCTCACTTAACTGAAACCTTTTGACATGATGACTCGAGGCAGGGTTTTAGCCGATGCCTGGGGAATTATAGCGTACAGTAAAGGCGAGGGTCGAATCGAATCCGTCTCGTTACGTGACGTGACGTCACGGCTTCCGTGTTCCTTGTCGTGTCGCGAGCAGGTATTGGTATTTTATTGGAGGCGATGAGTCGATAGCGCGGGTCGATTCCGATGTATCCTGAATTGAGGTTGGCGATTTGGGTACGGTCGGATTATGACTGTAACTAAAGCGTGTTAAATGTATTAATATGACCAGCTTCGCTTGGAAATGATATAATTATACTGTTTGTTATGGTTAGGAATTGTTTTTGAATAATGGCAAAAACTAAAGCTCCTTTTTAGCTCCATTGAAAGCTCTTTCTTTGGGGCACTTAGCAGTATAATTTAATGAAGTAATGGTATAGTAGTACTAAGGCTGGAAAACAAATCTGGAGATTCAAATTAAGAGTTTTCCTGAGGTTATGACTGGAATTTTTAATAGCCAGAAGGAAGCCGATGTAATTTTTGATTAAAATTTCGAGTTCCTCGCTGAATTGATAATGAAAGAAAAACATTGGAACACGAGATGTTTTTTGATTCGTCGAAATTTTGAAAAACAATTTATTGAAGGACATTTCGATTCTAATAAACTTTGTTGAAATAACGATTATTGTGTTTTTATTCATGTTAAAGCAACTGTTTACTTTATCACGTAAAAAGATATTTTAACACAAATCAATCTTCAAATATCAAATAAAGGGTACATTTATAAAATGATGTTAAAGAATAAATTGCTCACATAAACAGACAGCATCGAGTCATTTATCAAAATGGAATAGGAAGGCGATAAAAAAAATACTGTTCCGGAGGGGTTAAGGCCTCTATAGAAACTGCGCGGTCCACAATGGCTGGCATCGTTTACTTAGGCTCGGGAGCTATTCCTGAATTTTTAATAGTCGTTTTATTCCAGTTCGACGGGAAAGACAAAGAATGAATAATAGAGAAATAAACGACGGCAATACGAATCATAAATATTAATGTTTGCAGTTTATAATCGGATACCGACGGTGTTTTGTAATGTGTTTTATTTTAATTTAATACCGATAGTGATAAAAAAAGGCATTTTTGGTTGTGGATTTCTGTTGCATACCCTTTCTTTCTTTGTTGCGAGTTCCCAGACTGTTAAATCTTATTTCCTGGGAAACACCTAGCGTCATTACCGACTTGATTTATAGTAGACGTTTGCCGCCCAGAAGATTCAGTGGCGGCGATATTACTTCATATTAATAAGTGTAATTAGTTCTGTTACATATTTAGTGGCTGTGAAGAGAAAACTAGCAACAGAAGAAAGAAAACTAAAATTAAGTACAAAATTTAAGAGGATGTAGTGACAATGATAGAAAAGTGTATGCTTCGATGGTTCGGTCATGTTGAGAGGATGAGAGAAAGATGATTAACAAAAGGTATTGAAATAGCATAGGTGAGTGGCAACGTAGGGAGGGGTCGCCCTAGGAAGACCTACACTGACCTTGTTGGTGAGGTTTATCAGAAAGGTCAGGTGCGCATTACTCGTAACCGGCATGCTTGTATGACGAGATGTATGAACGTGGATGAGGCGAAAGGAGTATTAAAGGATCGTAGCAGGTAGCGTTCTGTGGTTTCTGCCTACCTCCATGGGAAAAAGGCGTGAGTTTATGTATGTATGTGAACAAACGACAAAAGTAAAATTATTAGTTACTTGTAGGCAGTAAGTAAATATTCTCTATCATCTGTAGCAACAAATCCCCAAGGACATTTCTATAATAACATAGCAAAATTACGTATGTATAGTTTTTCAAACAATATTTGCAGAACTAGAATGGGGAAAACAAAAGCCCGAATGTGATTTGCAGTGACCCATTTCGCAGTATGGTCGGCCATAAAAAGGAAATAGGATTAAAATTGGTTTACTTTTCATCGTCACCTCACATAACTGAGTTAGAATAACGATGGTTTGCTCGTGAGACCGGGATATGAAAAAACTATATAAAAAAAAAATCTGCTTCAGTTTTTATTTTTGACGTTTTTGTGACTGTCTTTTATGTGTCTCTTTCTTTATTTGAATGTTAAAAAATACTTTTTTACCAATTGTTGTCTACATTTAATTTTGGGTGTGCACATAAAAGTTTTAAATGTTCTGTAAAATTCTTCCAAATATTTTTTTAATAAAGCATTGTGGCCAAAAAATAACCCAAACGAAACAAATGTAACAGAAATGAAGACAAAAGCGAATAACAGAAAAATAAAGAATTCAGAATTACGGATGTTATTGACTTTTATGATTTCCTCGAGAGGTACGTAAATAACGGATACAGATTACATTATCTGTTGCGAATTACAAAAATAATGTAATATTACGTAACCGTTGATTGAGGAAAATTATTAGAAGATCGTCTGCTGACATCAAGAGCCTGTCGAAAGAATTGATTGATTGACTTTTAGATTATTTATGTCTTAACGGATCTACATGAGTGATTATGAATATGACGTAAATAAGGAACAGGTAAAAACACCTATGGGATCCCTTGAAAATTTTCCCGTCCATGGTGAAAAGTAGGACTAACTTTAAAATAAACAGACAACTCCAAGACCTAAAAACAGGTGGGGCTTAGTACTTGCAAAACATTTACAGAATGTTAAATAAAACTATAGGTTCCAGTGAATTTGTAAGGATTTAGGCAAAATATGCAACGAGACCTCCCGGGGCACTGCTATCTTAATTAAATGTTCCCTCTGTTTAATTAACTCTACGGATCAGATTGTAAGCCTACAGGTTAATAGTTAAAGTTCATGAGCAAACGATGTGGGGACGAGCAGTACCAGAAACATAGCCATATTGACTTTATTTAAAATTGCTGATAAAATAAGATAACCTTATCTGATTCAAGAGGCAACGCTTAAGGGAATAGGGCTTTTCAGTTTAAGCATTTGGTGCCATTGAGGTGCGGGTGTCGTACGGTAAACGGATAGTTTTACTTCATACAGTTGACGCGCCGAGGATGCCGTGCGACATCGGTATTGCATTAAATTGAAACAGCCCAAGAGATCATATATCAGCTGAGTGAATAAGCATGGAAAAGATTAACTGTTTTCGTGGTCCTTAAATTATATAAAAGTAATTATAAAAAAAAAAACTTAAATAAAAATATGAATAAAAATATTAAAAAAACTGATCTACGTAACTATAGCTGTTGTAATACGTAATTTATAATCTATACATCTGACTATATAGATATACCAAATTATAAATGCGAAAGCTTGGATGGATCCATTCAAATTTGGCGAGATTAAGTATGCCAGAACGAATCTAGATGAAATTTGGCACACATAATCACATAATTATAGATTATAGTCTGGAATTATTTTATGTATGTGTAGCAACATAAAATAATTAAAAATTCAGGATCCATAAATGTAATTTTAACGATACTTATGATATGCAAACAAATAAAAACAAATATAATAAATTACGTACACTTGTAAATATTATTAAGTTAATAGAAATTTGAATGAATTTGAAACGTCAAAGTACTCAGCGTTATTTAAGTGTTAAAATGTTTTCCTCAAGTAAGCGGAATATTGTAATTTCTTATTGAGAACTGTAACTATAAATAGTACGCGACAAGGAAAACAGAAAAAAGAAATGGGAGAGAGCAGAAAAGGCGTGGCTTTACCTCTAAAGTATAGGGAAGCCAAAGATCAGAGCAAACATAGCAGCAAGATGCTGGAGCATTATTCATTTATTAATTGAAAAAAAACTAGAACAACTCATAAATAAAGTTGAAAATTGTGTGGAACAGACGGACGGCATTCATAAATATTACACGTAATTTCGCAATTTTTAACTCTTTTCTACTGTATTTTATTTCACTATTAATTAATTCGAAATAAAATCGTAAGGAAGCTCAAGTTGTAATCACAAACGACGAATGACAAACACTCAGTTAAAAAACCGTATTTTGTCGTGCCTAGGAATTAGTCTCTGATATTGGGCATGTAATAAACATAAATAAGTAAATTGTATCAGTGGGTTTACAATAATCATTAGTTTTTGGTTTCTCTGTTTGTATGCCAGTATTATGTAACTAGCTTCTGCTCATGACTTTGTCCACCTCAAAGACCAAGGGGAACCGTATTTTATTCCGGGATAACAAGTTGCCTTTGTGCTAATCTAGACTATAATCTATCTCTGTGCTAAATTTTATCTAGATCCGTTCAGTCGTTCTGGCGTAATTGAGTAACAAACATCTATCCATCCAAACATTCATATTTATAATTGTAATAAGATGGTAGTTTTTCCAAATAAATTACTCAAACCGGTAAAAGTATAGTCATAGTTCAAAACAAAAGACACAGGTGGCTCTACACGTCACAGTTAATCAGTAAACAAAATTATTACGAACTATAATTATTTCTTGACAAGCAATGATAATTATTTCTTCATCTTCAGTAAAGCGATGATATTCACGGCCGCTAAGCAGATTATCGACGTAGTCACGTAACCTCTGCGTGTGCACCACGTGACTCTCAATAGAATTAACTTCGCAGTGACAGGTTAAGTCGCTTACCTTTACGCCCAATTTGTTTGTCCACTTACAGTTCATGTGGGGGTTGAGTCGGCGGCATTAATCTCTTGTTACCTAATCTTGTACATTCTTACACCTACGCAAATATAGTCACGTGTAATCTTACTACTATCATGGAAAGTGTGGATGGATGTTAGTAACTAAATCACGCCAGAACAGCTGAACGGATTTGTATAAAATTAGGCACAGAGATTTTTACAGTCTGGAAAAAAAAACCTTTTTTTTTAATGAACCGTCAAGTTTAAGTAAAATTTATAGGTACGTCCCTGACCTTCTAAACTTGATATAATTAGCAAAATGAAACTCCAGGCATTACACGAGTTCATAATAAACAAACACAGGTACATTTGGGGAAATGGGACTTTTTATCAAGCCGAAACTAATCTACTTTGCCGTTTGCCCCTCCGTAATCCGGCTGAGACTCTAAAAAGACCACTTAAGCTAATTTAAGACCCGCAAAAAACTTTTTGCTTGGTACACAAGTATCTTGTGTATTGAATTATTTATTTTACCTACTCTCTGTAAGTGAATCGATGGGAAATTACTTTTTGTATCGAGTTAGATAGGAATCGGTAAATACGTGTACGTTGCTTTGTGAGAATAAAAACGTGTGCCATCGTTTGATGCTGGATAGAAGGTACAGAAGAAAATGTTTGAGTTCTGACATGTTTGTTTTTGTAAAAAAACATCTAGGTATATCTAACGGGCACTTTGACCGCGATTTTGTCCGCATAGATTACGTACGTTCCCTACAAGCTTAACACCCCTTAGAGCCCTTTTAAGGGGTAGTCGAAAAAAAAACTAATAACGTCAAACTTTATTATTTTTTACTTAGGTTTGCATTTGTGTCAAGTTTCAAAAAGATATAACAAAAAAAGAAAAATTTTCATACCAGCTCATTTTTACCTCTTAGGAGAAGAATTTTCTGAAATCCTTTGTGAGCGTTCGCCTACATCATAACAGTATGCTGTGTGCAAAATTTCACGTTCTTAGTTCCAGTAGTATCGGCTGTGCGCCGAAACTAAATAATATTTTATGACATTACAACATAACCTCGTGAGTCTGAACAAAATATACAAGGATTAAGGTAGTCTCTGGATAAATGTGATAATATAAAAAATATTTAATTAATAACTTACGCAAAGTAATAAATATTTTAATAACCCGCTAAAATTCACAAACTCAGCTGTTCTGTGTAAAATGTAACGTTTTTGTTACGATGCATAATTAAACCGTTCCTGAAAGTCAATTAAAACGTAATATTTACTCGCGTGGTTGGATATTCGGAAAACGTTATTCGAAATATGGTTATAAGCAGCGCGTTGTAAACGAATCAATACAGGCAGGGCGTGGATACACTAATAACATTAAAAGTTAACCTCCGCTTCATCCCTAGGTAACACTTGTGTCGTGGATGAATAACATTTCGTGCCAGTAAAAACTTTCCCATTTAAATTCAACGCACGATTCTGGGATGTACATAGCGAGATTGGTGTGTTCGTAAAAGGCAGATATGTAGAACATAGATTAAATCCAACATTTTAGTGTTATTCTGACATGGAACGAGATCCTAATTAGAACGTCATGTGAAAAATAAACTCGTGTCTTTAGCGGGAAGTACAAATATAGGGCAGAAACTTGTGTTATATGTATTTTTGCCAAATATTTTTGTCAAATAAGCTTCGTCGAAATAAATTAAAACGTAAATTGGATTACATCGGAGTTCTTGTTTTGATGCGATTTCTATATTTAAATTCTACGGTTTCCATGTTGTTATTACATTTTATTTTTCTGTGTTTTGAGTAAGATCCGTCAAAATAAATTAAAACAGATACTTATTGGATTATAACGTGAATTTTGTTTTCTTTTAAAAAGATCCCAGATTTCCATTTATATTTAAAAAAATTGTGTCTGAATTAGTTTTCTGGAGATATTTACATTAGTTATATTATTTTGTTTCTTGTCTGTTGTTATTCTTAGCTTGATTAGCTCTATTTTGCCCATTTTTTGACAAGAATTTGACATTGATTGCCGCTGACATGAGATTGTGACCAGATTTTGACTGTTTTAAATTAAGATAATGTACCTTCTTTTGATTTCTTTATATCACTAAAGGGATTAAAAGACCAAATCTGTTGCGTAGTTTTTAGTGATATTGTAATAAGATTTTCTAAGTTATTGCTCTGAAGGTTTTCATAGCTAAGATGTCAGATTAAATATTCTTTGTCCAAGAGATAACTAAAACATACACAAAATTCATATAGCGGCATTCCTTTTAGGCAGGAGTACACGATAATCGCGCGAGTCCACGCTACAACAATAGGGGAGATATTACACACATTAGTGTCGCGAGGAGATTTGTGGACACACGTGAAAATACACTGCCGTGCTAAAAAAGGTGTTCTAGTCAACATAACGGTAATATTTTTATCTCTCGTTTCTAACGGTAACATAATTTTGTTAATATTTTTGCTAGCTCATATAGTGTGATATGGATGTTAGTAAAACTTAACAGAAAATAGAATAACCCGTTTTTAAATGACTTCAAAAAAAGGAGGAGGTTATATTTACTTAAGTCATTTTCATGGATGAAAACTGTAATGTGACGTTTTCGTTTTGAATGATGTTTAAAAATGTTGTCTTACACTCAAGTACATTTAGAATTTCGCAGATTTTTTGCACGCGACTGTACAATCGCTATAGCAAGCTGTAGACGGGATCCGGGAAAAATATAGTATCCAATCTTTGTTGTTCGGCGAAGTGTTACGGAATCCGCGTTTATCATAGTAGATTATTATTTTACTGCAGAGTTGCCTAGCAAATATAAGTATCATAGAGAAAGAAAGTAATTTCATGCATTATTGGAAAGTATATTTTGATCTACGGTAAATCACGTGTTAATTTTTGTCATAAAATCATAAAAATGTTAACTTAAGATTTGATTGTAATGATTAAACGCTTTAACCAGGCTGTCGGAGCTAGATTATTAAATGAAACAAACAGATTGTAGGGAAGTGTAATCGTGTTGGTAGTACACTAAATGATTACCCCTCCCACCATATCACCACAAAACGTCCGTCTCCAACATTTTCCACCAGGCATCGTACCGCAAAATTGTTTAGGCAAGTGAGACAGCAACTGTCTCTATGGGGCGTCAAATACGTCGCGGCAAATTGGAATATCATCTATGAAGTGACGTCATCGGTCTGCCGTGTTGCCTCGAGAATTATGTCTGTAACAGACCCTGTCGGCTCTGTGATAACGATTCTGTCAGGCCGCGGTGAACAAACATGTACAATGAGATCTTTATTCATGAGATGTTCCTATTTAATCGGAGGTAGATCGGTAGTGGCTTCTCTTGCGTGAGGTAATGTTGACTAGCTTTTGGTAATGGATTTTGTGGGTATTCAACAGTGACATAGATATGAATGTTTATTCAAAATTTAGGTACTCCATAAATCACTGCCACATGATTGTACTCATTAACTTTATTGAAGTAGAACATTTGTACGTACTTTGTCCGCAACAGTACGTACAACAGTATTGTGGAAAATTAATAAAGTTGTTTTTATGACAGACATCGGGCGTTTTATTGGAACATTAAATAAACAGTGGGTCGTTTTACCGAATGAAATCAGTTCCTACTTTTAATATCCTATAAATGAATGAGCATTTCCTCTACTTATTGAAAGTGAAACCTACAACAGCTACTGATCTGCAAAAGCTTGTTTAAATGACGTAATAAGTTGATTATAAACAAATTTAATAGAATAATTCTCTGCTTCCACTAAATTGACTGCCTCGTTGGTTTAGTGGTCGCAAAGCGCGACTGCTGAGCATGAGGTCTTGACTTCGATTCCCAGGTTGGGCATGGTGTTATTGGGTTTTTTCATCGGGAATTTCTCAGTAGCAGCCTCGAAGTCTGCATTTGTGCCCGGTTGATGGCCATGGCCATGGGACTTAAACATAACCGGCGAAATGTGAGTGTACGAATGAGTACACTTCTGCCAAAGCCTTCAGGGATTACAGGCGTGATGTTTAGAATAGAATAATTATCCATCAAGTTTGGCAGTTTTGGAGTTTGCGTCAAATATTAAAGTTGGTGGAAATTGTAGCTGTTCATTAAGTTTGGAGCACAAAAGTAAACATGAACACAAGCGTTAGGTACTGGCAACAAGGGCCGCGGGCTGTCATTTTCTTTGTGTTAGACAACGAGTGTAATACGCGGGAGATAAGTAAACTTTTGCGGTGAACGCTATGGTGGCGGCAACGTGACTTGATATGCGTTAAATTGCTTCATCTCGCTTCAATGACTAGGTACTAAGGTTTTCAATATTTTAATAATATTAAAATAATAAGGTCCCTTAATATTTTAATAGATTATATTTTTATTTAATCATAACAGTTCTAACTAACCTCAAAAATGTTACTATCTACATTACGATTAAGTTCCTAACGTATTATGTTTTTTTTACGAATATAAATTGCCTAGTTGGTCTTTTAGTCGCAAAGCGCAACTGCTGTGTATGAGGTCTTGTGTACGATTCGCAGGTTGAGCTAAGTGTTAATGAGTTTTTGAATCAGGAATTTCTCAGTAGCAGCCTCGAAGTCTGGCTTTGTGCCCGGTTGATGGCAATAGGCTCGTCTCTTATTATATGGGACTTAAATATAACTGGCGAAATGTGGCTGCACAAATGGGTACATCTCTGCCTAACCCTTTGTGATTTCCTATAATTTAAATAAACCTAGTAATTCATTTCATTAATTTCGACTGCAAGGTTATAGGTACCTATTGTTCATATTTCTAAGAAACTGCTATAACCAACAAGCTTTGTTTATTTACTGAGAGCGTAGTCGGAATATTCAATAACAAGCAATCTCATATCTATGTATGTACTATATAGCCTTCGATGTTGTGCGCCCATCGATCCGTTTGTGTAAACATAGGTAACTACTATTGAATTACGTTTGTGACACGTGGGCGAAGCCTCTAAGAACATCATCTACCTTCACTAACAATAATAATAATCCGAGCAACAACACGTTGACACCCTTTGCCCTTTACATGAACAGTATACCCACAAAGTAATAGCGTAGGCCTCGATTTATTAAAGCAGTCCCCAAAATGTCACGAGTAATCGCATAAAGATACAATTTACTTTCGATTAAATATTCTATCTTACATTTGGATGAAAGTTCCAAAAATATCTCCCCTTAATTCTAACCAATTAGAGAAAATTTTTGCGCATTCCGTGCTCAGCCATCATTTTAGGGATTTTGAGTATAATTTTCAATGTAATGTCAGACATTCATAATCGTCTCCGTTATCGATTTCACATCGCGTTGCCAATCAGCTCGGCTTGCGAGTGCTTCTCTTTAATTAAAGGGCACAGACGGAGAAGGCGGCCACTGAGGTAAAGTTTTTGTAGCACTCTTCAAAGAGTTCCCGTTAATTAGGGTCCCATCTAAACAAAGGACGATGTGGCAACGTAGATGGCATCGGCTTTGTGGCAATTTGTCTCAATGAACGAGCTGGGCGGTATAAATGTACAGCTCCCTTAAGTACTACCATATATTCTTCTAAGCACCCAAGTGTTACTCCACTAAACTTGCGCTGAAAGTGTCCGGAATTGCATTCAAGTCTAAGCGCTTAGTGGCCATTACTCGTAACGTAGTAGCTTACAAAACTAACTAAGGGCTGAACAAAACTATCTGTTATGATATAATATGTAGGTTCTTCTGGCCTTATTTTGGATTCACATAAAACAGAGTTTCCATCAAATATTCTGTGTAAACGAAGCGTTCATAAAATATGTACAGAGCTTGAAGCCCGCACCGCGTCTAGTTTATGCATAAAATTTTATTCAGCGAGTGAGTAGGTACCTACTGATAATGCGCTCAGATACCGTGAAACATGGTGAGGAGAGCCGGCACTTTTCAGAGTTTTATGGAACAGAATAGAGAATAATAATATCTCATGTCATACATAAAGTGAACCAATAGCAGCGTTTTTATAGATTAATCTAGGTAGACTGGTGCTGCTTTTATCTAAACAAATTTTATAAAGAAGTAAAGTTGTTTGAATATATGTGAGAGGTAATGTACGATTACAGTAGAAAATAGAAATATTGTTACGACCACACTCAACTTTACAGGTAAAATTTTACAATAATTTAAACTATTTTATTCTTCCAACAGACGCGCCTCATTGTTTGCAAGCTTCTTAAAATATTATTATTCTCGATATTGGATTCTCGAACGCGCGCGCAGTCAGCAGTTTATTCGACTCCCGATTTTAATTTGATTTACTAGACTAGGTACTCGAAATTTATTGTAAAGTGATGATAAAACAATGTTGTCTCGTTTAGAAAATGTACCCTGTGGGGTATAACAGAAAATTGTCACTATTGAAACAAAATAATGCTATTTTAGAAAGAGATGGAGTATTTTAGTATTTTTCAGGTGATGTCTTCATACTGTTTTCATTATTCACGTCTTCACCTTTTACTGAAGGCAGAGCTCGGTGGCAACGAGAGATACAGTCTACAAAGTAGATAGGTATGCAGGGTCGTCAGATTTAGTTGAGGTTTTCTTAAAAACCGATGGATGTCTTCGATTGAAACTTAAATCATTATTGAACTGTTTAGTATCTACTTTTTAAAATTTATTACATTTATAAACATCCATCGGTTTCTAATAAAACCTTAACTATATCTGACGACCCTGCATACCTATCTACTTTGTTGACTGTACCTACCTCCCGAGCTACAGCGCTTTACTTTTACATCTACATCAATGGAGGCATACATGATTGAACTAGGCTCGTACGTAAGAATCCTCTATAAGCTTTTGTTTTGTTATCTTCACGTGGAAGAACCTCACTGTAAGAGTTTAAAACAGAAAAGTTTTTGATGAAAGTAGTCCTAATTTCCTCTAAGGGCTTCTTTTACCGCATTTGAATAAGTTCCGATTAAATTACTTGGCAGATAATTACAATATACAAATTCTTTTCCATTTTTAAATATATTTGGTAGTGTCTATTCTGAACTTGTAAATTATTAACCCTTAATGATCTAAGTCAAAAGCCCAATATTGGCCTATTTTATTTTAATACATTTTTTATAAAAAAAAAGAATTTTCCAAGTCAAATGAACTGAGAAGCCTAAAAATATTCGTCGTCTTGAGAACCTTCTGCGTACCTCCTCTTGAAGCCTATTGTTTTAACATCAAACCTCTTCCAGTACCGACATCTTGTCTCAACTTTGAAATATCATACCAATGTACGGATGACAACGTTTTCAATTATTTGGGTGGCCTCAAAACTTAGTTGTAAAGGCACATAATATATTATGTACACGCTATTTTACTGTAGGTGTATGTCACTACGTCATAATGTATAACGGGTATAAAAACATTTAACAGAGCCGACAGTTACAGATTGTTATTTGAACATTACGTTTAACATCACGCCAGTAACCTCCTAAGAGTTAGGCAGAGGTACCCACATTTCAGCATTTTTAATATTTGATGCAAACTCCAAAACTGCCAAACTTGATGGATAATTATTCTATTATCCTAAAACATCACGCATGTAATCTCCGAAGGGATAGGCAGAGGTGTACCCATACGTATACCTACATTTCGCCAGTAGACTTTTATTAGTTCAAGCCAGTTGAGCTATAATAATTATCTATTTTAAATGAATTTATAGCGATTCATGATATAATCCTTAAAATATTATTTATTAAATTATACAATAATTAAAATAATTAGGTCAAAGAATCAGCATTGCCATACAACGTGGCAATGCTGTCAGCCTTTTGGGCACTTGCCCCATTGACAGCGACGCGGTTTAAGCCCCTTGTAATTGAGGCGAGCCTATTGCTATCAACTGGACACATATCCAGACTCCCAACTTAGAAATTTCTGATGGAATAACTCAATAATAGTTTGCCTGATACTCAGCAGGCTGGGCTTTGCGATCAACGAGGCAGTCTATGGGTATAAATATATTCATCTATTGTACCCTAAAATGAAAAAGGTAACGTACTATAAAATAAAAGCTATGAAACTGGCTATACATAAAAAGCTATAAAGCGTGGCAACAGTACCTATCTGCAAAGATTTATTAATCAAAACCTCAACTGGAACGGAACAGAACGCGCCAGCTCAAAGGATTCATATTTAAGTGGATTTCCACTCGGATGTACTTCAATACTCAAAGATGAAAATACTTCATTGACATTGTGTGAGGTTTCATTCGACTATCATATTTTGTAGTCAAGGAATAATCTTAAAATGTACCAAATTTTTGCTTCTACAACCGGATTATAATCTATGTTAAATGCTTTGTCCTGAATGACTAATGGTTCAATGCACGGCCTAAACCGCTATTCGTAGAGACTTGAAGCTTTTACGATAATATAGGATTTTCCGTAATTCACCCCCTAAGAGAATGAAACGGGGGTCCAAAGTTTGTATGGAGAAATCAACTTTGACGTGGACGAAGTCGCGAGCACAAGCCAGTATTAGTGTAAAAGCATAGATTGCTACACTCTAATGATTTTTGCATTGTTGAGTAAGCATCAAGTCACAATTAAATGGATTACTTTCGGTTGTCGAACATATTATAGTGATTATCATACTACTTAATAATCAAACAGAAACTCAGTCAATGTCTTGTTTACGTAAAGTGCAAGCCACAAGGCAGCAATTAGTGTTCACATAAGCAAGAACCTAACCGTTTCACGAGCCGTTTTAATATTCACTAGCCTGGTTCTATCACTTGGATATTTTGCGCCATTAGTGCTACGTCCGATGCTGCGGTCACGTACCTACCTAACCACTAGCCAAATGTAGATACGTGCCGACTACGGCCTCTGTTGTCAAAGACAAGTGTCCTAGTATTATTTTTGGGCAACTCCTGTCCAGCAAATAACCACTAAACATATAGGAGTGTGAAGATATCTCAGAATAATGAATATTCATTAAACAAACTAGTGCTTGGTCTACTAAAATATACGTACAAACTAACTTATTAGCTCTCACCATATCTTGCGTTCCATCAACAAATGGGAGCAGTTCTCATATAATACGTATAAAGCGACCGCCGCTCGAAGATGTTATCCCAAAACTTTGCTTGCCGCGGAAATTAATTCAGAAACCCTTTACAAGGTTAGCGCAACCGAAGCCGGGCCACGGATGTGTATAACCACGTTAACTTACCGCTAGATGGGTTCTCCACTTGCAATATTCCGAATATTAGATTCGAGATTACGTGAAATAATTCGGGAAAAGTTTGCTCGAATTTGTTAATGTTATCGAATAATTTATTTTTTCTCTCGTGTGATTAACGTGACTATTTTTAACATGTAATAATTTAAAACATTGTGCTATTTTATGGTTATTTGCCTTTTATATCTGAGAGAGTTGGGTACCTATTATTTGCCTTTTATATCTGAGAGAGCTGGGTACCTATTCACATTGTCACAAAGGATTGTCCAATGTAAATGTTTTCAAAACAACCAGTTTCCGCTAGATAACGTTTACAGCTTGCCATAAACAGCAGCGTCACGAGAGTTGTTCTCCTTCTTTCTTTCACTCCACGATCAGCATAGCCGTCTTATCCATAAAAGTTAAATGGTGTTAAAGTAGGAATAATGCTATCGCAGTAAATGGCTTAGAGCTGTCGCGAAGACTTGCACGCTGCATTTACATAGACGACACCCGATGCGACGGAGGCGACGGCTCACATTTACGCGTTCATACGTTTAAAGCTACTTGAATTTGTTTTGAAACGAGGGCATACTTTAATAAAAGTGTTTTAGAATATTTTGGAAATACATTTTGGGAGGTTTTATTGATATAATAAACCAACGTTTGCCTTCCCCTACAGCAGCGCAAACACACACAATCGGAACCTTTATAAATACCAAGTTGCAAATACCAACCAGTTTGTTAATGAAAGCCTTTAAAATAACAACCGAAGAACTTTTGTTCCATTGATTTAATTGCGAATGTTTTTCTAGAATCTGTTCGTGATTAATCAAAATAAAACTAACGCGATCAATCTTGTAACTCGGTTTCAATTAATCAAATTTACTCGCTGTCCCTGAATATTAGGCCTGCAAGAGATTACCCCACAATCATAGTTAATGATTGCGACTAGTAAATTAATCCATCAATTGACTGTTATCGCGCGTTTGTCGTAGATACGATTGAAACTAGCTGATGTGATGTTTGACTTTGACAAACGATATTACTAAAATAAAAAGAAAGATCAATAAAAATGATGTATATTGTAAATAGGGTGTAAAAAGACAAGTCACATAGCGATTAACTACACATACTGGTGCCGATTCCCTTGTTTACAAACTAGACTAAATTTAGAGAATTGACATCTCTTACCAACCTACAGTGATAGAAAAGGACGGTGACATTAAAGAACTAAGTTAGCGATGTCAAATTAGTTTTGCCTTGAACTTTTCCATATTTTTAATCCATACGTTTTAAGATGTCATCTATAATTGTATGGATGTGTCAGATTGACTAAATTTGACAGCTCTTATTTACATTAGTCTCTTTCTTGTTTTATTGGACAGAAAAAGATGGAAATAGTCTAATTTTAGTTTAGTTTGTGACCAAGAGAATCGGCACCACTGTTTATCAGACTAAGTAACTTTGAGCTAAAAATTTGCTGCGAAATGACTTCATTTTTTGGTGTCATAAATCGGTCTTTAATAGTGCGCCACGTAAAGCACGCAAATCTACATTCATTTTGTAAATTAGGTATCATAACAGTCCGATAAAATAATACTTATCTCCATGTATTAGGTCAATTTAGAAGCAGAATACGTACACATTATGATGTGGTTTCATAAATATTTCTGTTTCGCTTCAAGTGGAGTGTGCTCGTTAACTCAAAATTAATATGTCAGCTTGTTTCATCCGCGGGCAGGCTTCGCGGGATAGGGGAGGTGATTAACTTGCACCCTTTCACGCTAATTAAACTTACTACGTACATTATAAACTGGGAAAAAGCCCTTAATGTAACTCTCGTAGAATTATATTCTGGATAAGCCAAAGGAATAATTTGAACTTCTGTCATTCTTCATCTCAGAATGAGATTAGAGTAACTAGTTTCAAAGTTAATGCATATTAAAGCAGGCGATCGCTACGTTGCTCTTCATTTATCAAGTCAATACGACTTTAAGTGCTCTCAACATAAATAGAGGCTCCAAATAGGCATCTACGGCAGGAAACGCAATAAAAAAATATTACCATAAAAGTACGCCTGTATCAATATAAAAATCGAGGCGGAATCCATAAAAACGTAAAACCAATTACAGAATAAAACGTTTACGTAGCGTATCAGAACAATAAAGACCGACGTAACACTACCGTAGGTACGTATTATTCCCACCCTTTCAATTTAATACAATATTCGCTTTTGAAATATTCACAAGCTGCTTAATGACATTCTTTAACAATGGAAGGGTTAACTGACGAAATAAGATTCCTTATTTTAGATAAATTTTCGTTAACGAACCGTCGAGAGCGCCGCTGTGAGGCAATGGACGGAAACATTCAATTGTTTTAGGCTGGTTACGTAATCAATGTTTCGTAAACTAATACTTACTGTATTCAAATGTTTAGTTTAAACAACGTTAAAGGTAAAGAGTCTTTACTTGGCTCGTTTTTTCTGAAGTAGTTGCTAAAAAGCCTTTCGATTAAAGTTTTTTATAAAATCTGTATCAAAATGGTTACTCACGAAAATTGACAGTTCATCTTTCAGATTAACGGCTCTGCTGAATCAATCATGTGCGCTCATACGAATACCCTTTATTCATTGATAAAATTGTCAACCAAAATGTTTGGACCGAAAGCCAGAGCTTACTGGGAATATATCGTGTGTAACTTGAGTTAAATAAATACAAACTGTTAGTCTGGTTTTCGTTGGAAACTCCGCTAGTTTCGTCAAAGAACTATTCTCAAGCAAAATTGATGTAGTTAGTTCTGCTTACCAAGCAATTCCTAAGTCCCCAATAACGTTTGAGTTTGAGTTAGGATCGTAAAGTGGAATTTCCGAACTCTAGGGTCAGATGTAAAATCCTTCAACTGTAATTTCATTCGAGGTACGAATCTCATATTTCATATGAGATTTCATTTTTATAGTAGAAATATAAAAATGAAATTGTTATCTGAAGAATGTTTTCTTACTTACATTGTTTGTCTTTGATACAATCAGTCTAAAGTCCACGTACCTGGAAAAGAAAATAATGTGACTTTAATATTTTTATTCTAAAGTAAAATCAAAAGTACAAGGAAAGGTGACCTAGCGATGACATATTGTTTGGTAAATAAGGTGAATGTTTTCGTGTTACTCAAGGTCAACTGTGACAACACAATATCCGAAAACTATACAGATACAAAATCAATGGTGGTTACACATGCCTTACAAATGTTTTGTGGATAGGTAAGTATGGTCGCTTTTAGAACAAGTACCATTAAAATATCTAAAGCCATTGCACCAAAATATTGTATTGATCTATAGTAAGTAACAATGATTTTAGCAGTTACATAGATTATTATTATTATTTTTTCATCTTCATTGTTTTCACTTAAAGAAGTAACAAGAATATTGTTCCAGAACTTTAAAAACTTAATTGAAAAGAGTGTCCGTGGAGTTTCTTGCTTGTTCTTCTTCATAGAGGCCTACCTCCGTTTTGGACCGAGCAACTAGCTTCTACATTCTAACTAACTAACCGACTCTTTGACAATTCAAAAGTGCCTATGAATGGTCTAAGTGAAATAAAAAGAGAAAAGAAATAAATGCTTTGATTTTGACTAGAATGATTACGAATTAGGTACATGAATACAAACCGAGAATCCTATATTTCTCTAAAAAGATGTTTTACTACCTACAAAGGTCCCTTTCGTACCTAACACTAATCTTATTGAGTATCCAATATTGGGTTTTATAGCCAAGTAAAAGCTAATGGACAATTTTCAATTAGAATTTAGGAAAACCTATTAATTCGAGCGAACCCTTCAACCGGTTTTATTTCGAAGAATAAAGATTTATTCATTCAGAAGGTCATTGAATTGGAAAAAAATACATAGAATAATTTATACTGAGAATTTTTTGCCACGCAAAAATTCTAAACAAATAATTTTCATTTTCCGTGTGTTTGCGGTATACCCTCTAAGGATCTCCTACCGAAGCAACGGATAGCAATAATATCCAGTATAAACGTTTAGAATGGGGCATTCAACAGAAGCTTGTAAGGCCGTAGCGATCCGACCCACTATGGGGCTCCAAGCGATCTAATAGCGAAGCCAGTCGACGGGCAATGTTATTTTTTGCTTTAATCCTCAGCGCAACTTTTACTGCAGATTTCTATATTGATTTTATTATTCTATTAAGAATCCCGAAACAATTTTATTCAGTCGGAAAAATACAGTTGGGAAAGGAAACTTTTATAAAAATAAGTATTGATCATTCAATTCGTCTCATCGAGTCGGAATCGGAGATTCTACAATAGAGTAGAAACTATAAATATAAGCAGGTAAAGTATGTTGTCGATTGAGTTGTTCTTGTCATTTCTATAGCAAGCAACTGCAGGCTCAGAGCAAAATGCAATTTACTAACTTACCAACCTACTGCAAGAAATTGAAATGTCAGTACCAGTCACGCTTGTTTTATTATGAAGTAAGAACGACTTGCAACTGTACACGACACTGAACATTCTGAATCGTCCACATAAAGTAATTGGTTTCAGCATTGCATTCAACAGTAAGTTGGTAGCTTTTAACTTAAGAACTCCATTTTATACCAGCCAATTACTTTTCACGATGAAAGAGGAAACTCCGAAACGAATTTTGTCATCCTAATAAAGTTATTGCCAGTAAAAAGGTAAAGTAATTCGTGTTACAGTCGGAGAAATACAACGTACGTCCCCGAAGCCGCAAGGGACGCCGCATTTATCGTCCGAAGGTCTTTGTGAGCGGGTGTTGTGTCGGCCATATTTTAATTGCGGTCGCGCCTATTCACTAGCTCTCAACGGGCCCCATGCGGGATGTTGGCCTGACAGAGGCCGATAAATTGCTCACTTCGGCTGCGACCTACTCGGTATTGTACGGCTAGTAACAAAGCCCATTATCCTTGGCTATATACCGAGAAATTCTTGTCCAAACACGAAAAACGTACACACCGACAACGGTCGGGTGCGAAACACCAATTTAACTTCTCCGAGTCCAGAAAAACTTATTTAGAGAGTCAACTGGGCCGTGGCCAAGGTCGTACCTATCTAAAGTTTGGGAGGGATAACTACTTTCCTCTCAGGTAAGTAGATAATCTGTAGGGACTTTGGGAAAACTCTGTAAAGGGAGAAAGATTACTTTAGATTCTATTTTACTAGCAATTACTCAGTAAATGTAAACGTTTAATTAAATTTTCCATCTGATGGTGTGACTAAATCAGTTCACTAGTTAATTACAATACGTAGTGCATGATTGGAACTACATTAAATTAACGCGTTGTTATTCAATTGAAATTTCCAGTTGATTTATTGACTGTGAATATTGTGTATTGAATTTTATTCATATATTTTATATTTATTATTTTAAATGAATGGTTATAATTATACTGTATTGTTTAGGTACTGTTCATTTCCTACTTTTTTATCAAATAAAAAGTTATTGAAAGGTTTTGCGTACATTATAGTTATTTAATGGAAGTTGGTTAGTTGGACCAAAGTTTCCCTATGCATTTAACCTTCTAAAACACTTGAAAGTTATAAATAGGAAATAGTAAAAATGACTGATTTGTTATTTTTTGTGAATATTTTACTTTTCAGATTACTTAAATATCAACAAATATATCTTAACAGTATGTGGGCTGAGGTCAACTATATTGAAATTAACTGAGCTAATGTAACCCCTAGACGAGAACAGAATTAATCTCATAGGTATAAGGAAATCAAATAAGGTCGGTTGTGGCTGGTGACCTAACTAACGGATTTAAAAAAAAAAAACTTAGTTTACGCACCAGTCTTCCACGAATTATATACAACAACTAGCTACTGCCCGCGACTTCTTTTATCCCCTTAGGAGGTGAATTTTCCGGGGTTGCGGGACGTCTTAACAGGATACCGTGGCCCCGGAACGTAAAGGGCAACAAAAGGAACAGGGTGGTTTTTAGTCAGTAAAAGTCTGACAGTCCCTTCCGCCCCACTCAGGGCGGAAGGAGTCATTTGATGATTCTTA
Source organism: Hoplodrina ambigua (assembly GCA_949774945.1). Classification (NCBI taxonomy): domain Eukaryota; kingdom Metazoa; phylum Arthropoda; class Insecta; order Lepidoptera; family Noctuidae; genus Hoplodrina; species Hoplodrina ambigua. Next base: position 12,438,357 of record OX458966.1, read on the forward strand.
CCACCTAAAGAAAAAGGGGGTGAATTTTAGAAGATCCTGTCCTTGTGGACGTTCACTAACTATAAACTTGGTCCGTTTCTTTCCCTGTCAAATTTCATCTTTATACGTCAAACGGTTTTAGATATTTCGTGATAAGTGAGTGAGTGAGTGAGTGAGTGACCTTTCGCTTATATATATTTAGATTTAGATGTATCTGTAGACTAAGTTAACTAAAATCTATTCCATTCTAGTACCTAGGTACAGCTGTTTACGTTATGTTCAGTATACGACGATAGCGATAACATAATATACCTACAAGAAACGGTATTTACTCCCACATGAAAATTAGCCATATAGAAAGGAGAGAATAACATAAAAAGATGAAATCAGCCGCGTGGCCTCGTTGCTTTATTCGCGTGTCGACACCCCTAAACCACATTAGAATTATGAAGACAGAAGTTCTACTCAACATAACAAAACTATTCTCTGTTAAAGCTGAAACTTCTTTGCACTGGATTCAGGATTGTCTGCCGTACGGCGGCTAGAGTTCTACATTATTGCCATTGTAGGTCAAACCTGGATAAGAAAGTCCTCTCAATTTGGTATTAGGTCACAACGTTGAGGCGACCGACTTCTAGTTCTTTCTTCCTTTCTAAAATATATCTCTTTATTTATAAAATAAGTAAAAGGGTGTGTCACAAAAATAAAATTGAAGCTTCTGTCTTAATATTCAACGACCTCCCTCAATACCTTCGGGAAAGAGAAAGAAGAAAAGAGCGAAATAAATTATTTAATAATTTACCACCCCTTTAAATAAGGCTAGTGATCTACCTCCTAAGTTATTAATTTTATAAAGAGGAAAGATTTGATGGTTTGTTTGTTTGCATTGAATAGGATCCGAAACGACTGAATCGATTTGCACACTATCCCCGGGAGTCATAGGATATGTTATATTTTAAAAAAATTGGGATCCGTAATAAAAATCACTCAAACGAAGACGCAGGAATAGTGCTAGGTAATTATATGTCAGGCAGAAGTAAAGCGTTCTTTAAAGTTGGATTTCTGTATTCACTTCATTCTTTTTCTGAGCACGCATGGCCACGTCGAAGGGGTCTGAGGCAAAAGTGATCACACCCACCGAACATAAAGAATGGATGATTTTCATTCATATTCAGCGCGCGAGCTTTCAAACCCATGATTTTATAAACATGCTGTTACGAAAATGGTTATTTCCTTTTAGAATTTTTAATGCAAACGCGAGATAATATGCTTTTGAGATTATGTGGGATTTTAACATGATAACAATGTGAAAAATTGCATGTAAAAGGGTTAAAATAAATAATACCAGCCTATTATTGTCCCATTTCAGGGAACAGGCCCCTTCTTATGTAGAGAAGCCGGATTAGCGAATTTAGACTTCTAATATTTTTTATAAGTCCAGGTTTACTCACGATGTTTCCCTTCACGGATGTCAGTAACGACTAAGAAAACTTTATAAAGCGCATTATGAATTGAAAAAGTAACATTGGTAGAAATTTTCCCGGTTTTGAACCCACACATTAAGACACATAATTTTTTTAGGCATACCTAAATCGGCTTCCTTATTTATTCCGAGTACAATTTCCTACCACGATAATTGCCCAACTCAGAAATGATTAACAAAATGATTTTTCGTTTTCGTACAATTTACGTTGTCATTTTCATACATACAACGAGTTTACGAGGTACGATGTACTGAGAATATTAAAGTAAGAATAGCTCGTGCTAACGAATAACACACGAGCTTAATACAATAACTGAACAAGTTACTACGAACAAGTTATGAATACTTAAATGGGAACGCAGAAACGCGCTAACTAAACCGCTGAATAATAAAGAGTGGTCTAAAATAGTGGATCATTTAACCTTGGTACGTTTTAGCGGCACATCGCGCTGGATTGGGCACTCCAGGCCCTCGGGACGTCGACTAACATTCTGTAGTACACTCGTAACTCGTACTTGTAATGCTATAGCTTATTGCTGTACATTAAGTGAACGTTGGAGGTGAGATCGAAATGGGCGCGTCGTTTGCTGTTTTTTAAGGTAGAACAAATTCGGGCTGCGATACTGTACTTTTTTACCAGCAGCGGTGTCTACCCTCAATTGGTGCTAGATAATAAAATAAAATTTTAAATAATAAACAAAAATATTGTTTAACATTTAGCAGTTGACAATAAACTGATGATATTGGTAAATATTCACATTCATTATTACTTCGTATACTACTGTTACAAATGCAAAATGTTGGATAAAACTGCTTAACAGATCTTGATGTAGATTATATTATAGTTCGGAAACCTAAGCTACGTTTTATCCAGAAAAAATGTATGGTTTCCGTGGGATAATATATCAAAGACGCGGGCGTAAGCTAGTTTGTTCATATATTCGAATTAAAAAAAAAAACTCAATTTTTACATACCTATATGTTGTGACGATAACTGCCACTTCTATTCAGAGTTAATGGTAACCCCAACATAGCGAGTAAAAGTCAAGAACAATGACAAAATTAAGATTTTAACACACCTAATGATAATATGAGTGAGGTAAACTGGCGTTCCGCTTGCAAGTGACAGTTGCAACTGTTCTATTAGCATATCTGAATAGTCTGCTGCCAGTTGCCGCCCCTTGGGATTTCATTTCCGTATGTTAAACGTCTTGCAGGCATCTCGTCGAATGGCTTAGAATTGGGGACAGTATCTGGTAAACTCTGCTGAGCTTTGGTTAATTAAGACTGCCGTAATATATTAAGATTCTGAAATTAAGCTCTGTTTAGGATGATGATTGTGAATAAATATTTCTTGTTAAAAGAGAATCTCTCGTATACAAGATATTTTGTAAACAATTTTAATTCATTCTTTTTTTAATATTGACCAGCTATAGGAAGTTCTCCTGTATCGTAGTTCCGTTTACAAATACACACAAACAACCAGACCCGGAACTACGAGTAGTCGTAAGTCATACAAATATTTACTCCGTGCGGAAATAGAACCAACGACTCACAGCTAAGCAAGCAATCGCTTGGTCACTGCGCCAAACGTATCGTCGAAAGCCATATCGACCATTTTATCACATCAAATTATTCAGTTCTCTGTCAAGTACCCATAAGTAGAATTTCTACTTACCCTATAACAATACCAACGCAATAACTCACTTTGTTAGTAACAGTGCTAACTTACGTTTAAGTATGCAAAGCTAAGAACAAAAGCTTGTAAAAAGTCGTAAAATATTTAATAGTAGCGGTATTTTTATAACCTCAGCGTACTTTCCGCATTCACTCAAGAATTGTTTATACTGCAGGAATGGACCAATCAGGTCAATATACAAATAAAAACTCTTAAAACCAATATAAGCTGGCAGTTTTTAATAAAATCTATTAGGTACAAGGCCATAAATTAAAAATAAAATTCAAATAACAATCTTGTAAAGAGCTGTTCTACTTTAGCTTCAAAACTTCATGAATAAAGTTGGCGAAGTAGAAATTTAAAATGAATTTTTTTTCGAGCGGGTGCGGATGAATTTTTAAAAACAGTTTATATTTCAGCGAAAACTCGAAGTTGCACGCATGGAAGCCTTTGTTTGTATATTGATAGCTTCAATAGGATTTTTGCAGCGAGCTCGGAAATATGCGTGAATATCTATTTTTAGATTTGGAGGTAACCTAGTTTTTTCATGAATATAGCCTACATTTGCGTTATCAACATATAAAAAAATGGTGAATAGTACAATTTGAAGACTATACATCGTTTGCGAGCGACCTTATTACAAGCTCCCTAGCTACTATAGGTGGCTCCGCTCGCCACTGTATCAGCATCAGAAGGTAGGTCGGTTCTTGGCCTATATTCCCTTTCGCTTACACTTGCGAGTGGTGGTATACGCTGTCTTGTTTTCCCGTGACGTCACGACGCAACCCCTCCGCGTGTGGGTGTGTGCGTGTGTTGATTATACGCAACCTGTCTATGTGCGTCGCACCGTTGATTATGATAGTTCAATTTATTTCATTATTTCATCTTGTTGACATTGAAATAAGAAAAAAAATTAGAAGTGTTATGACTTAATTGATATTTTAATAATCCAAACGGATTTGAGATGACTGTTTAAAAACCTCTAAAAAATATTTTCGTTTGATTTAACACTAACAAATTAGCTGATCGCAACCTTATTTGAATAGCAATTAGAATCAAATTAATTGAGCTAACTAATACAAATAAAGCCTTTGAAGATTAACATAAAGACTGCAATGGACGGAGTGGAGAGGGGGCCAGATGAACATAATTACTTAATAGATGCTTTACCATTTGTATCAGATATAAAACGATAAGACTTACCGAAGCGGACAGATCTTAAGGCATTTGAATCTAATTGAAATTTATTTTACCTGGCTTTATGTGTTCGATTATTTTTCTCTTGAAAACCGTTATCGTCATCAATTTATGTCGATTAAAGTAGTAAATTCATTGTCAACTATGTTAGCAGAAGTAAGTATATCAGAATATATCATTTTATAAAACTTCAAGACTTACAACAACAACTACCAGCAACAACAACAACAACTTTATTTCTCATACAAACATGAAAATTCACAAATTATAATGAAATACAGAAATTGTAACGGTAATGAATTTATTTATAACTATATTATTTATAACAAATGAACATCTCTGGGGCTTAGCAAAAAAAAAATATGAAACATACGGAGCGATACTGCGGATGGAAATTCGTAACAAAAACTAAAAAAAAAACTCAGCTGTATGAAACAGTTTTTTATTAACAGTCAAAAAGTGTTATCGCTGGCTGCTCTTGAATCTATAGTAAAAAAAATACTTAAAAAAAACTTTTTTATGAAAAACTATTTCTGTATAAGTTTTTATGTAAACCACGCTATAATTATATATTATAGATACGTATTTCTTCAGTTTCCTCTTGAAAACATTTAAACGCTTTTAAGTTTAAGTAAACTAACAATTTCCATGCAGTTTTATCACAAAATATAGGATTATTACTCACGGCTCTTTGATCACGATTCTGCAGAATCCATTGTTCGAAATTCACATACGTCATACCAAATCCAATTTATACATTCCGATCGCATAGTTGTCCATTTCTGTGATCGCTTCATACCTACGTTGCAGTTTTGATTAATTTCAGTCATTTGTATGTTCGCCGATCGGTCGATAGGTCGGCCAATTTGATTCGCCTATACAACAGATGCACTCAAGTTTGTACTCTGTGGTGACATGGCCCATTTTTTTCATTTTCCGTTCAGCGTTGTAATAAAATATTGAATCAGATCGTTCGTTCGATATTCTGTTTTGTTTTCGATTGTACATGCTAATGTAATAACGTAATGTATCTAACGAGCGCTCGCGATGTAGCGTCGCAAACAAAATGTTTTCATTGTATTGTGTTGAAACAATAGTTTGGCAAGCTTTTGCAGTTTCTGCAGTTTCTTTTAGAAGAAAATGTTAGGCTAAGTTCTGAAAATAGCACGGCATAGTTATTGTTTGATATTGTGAGATTATTTTACAATACCTACTTTTTCTTTCTTTTCTTATTTTTAATACTGAATCCAGTATTTCGTAATTTAGATAATAGTAGGTATCTCAAATGTAACGTATGGCAGTTTGTAGGTAATAAGATAATTTTTATCCTTGAAATATTTTTTTTTTGTTTTTGACTGCCTCGTTGGTCTAGTGGTCGCAAGCGCGACTGCTGTGCACGAGGTCTTGGGTTCGATTCCCAGGTCGGGCAAGGTGTTATTGGGTTTTTCCATCAGGATTTTTTTAGTAGCAGCCTCGGAGTCTGGATTTGTGCCCGGTTGATGGCAATAGGCTCGCCCCCTATTACATAGGACTAAAAACATAACTGGCGAAATGTGGGTGTACTAATGGGTACACCTCTGCCTAACCCTTCGGGGACTACAGGCGTGATGTTAACATCACGCGTGATGTTATGTTTATATTAAATAAGAATTTTTGTAATTGGACCAAATATTACTACAGATAAATTGTGTTTTAAGTGTAAACGTTTTCAAATACATCACTATTTGCTAATATTATAACAGCTTGTGTTTAATAGAAGCATTATAACGGTGTCAAAGAGACTAACAACAGGATATTAGTCGGTTTAACGCGAAATTAATGAGATCTAATCGTACATTTACGGTTAACCAATATCAGATGGAATTATGCTCTTAACCATAATGTGGTGAAAATAACTGCAGTTATTAGCTTTGACAGCGCAATTATTGAGGTTCTTGATATTTTAATAGCATTTAGGTAAGTTTGCATAACATCACGCCTGCCATCTCCAAAGGGTTGGGCAGAGGAGTTCCCATTAGTACTCCCACATATTGCCAGATATGTTAAAGTACTCATAATAGCAGGGAGGCACCCCCCATTATATTTGGCAATAATATTGTTAAATGATTGACCCATTGCGAGAGTTGGTAACTCTCTCCAATGTCAATTTGTATTGAAGCAGTGAAATCTTGCTTTGATTTAATTTGATACACCACGTCAAATGTTTTTTTGTAGACGGTTGAAATACTAGAAGTTATTATATTTATAACTGACTGAAGCATTACTTAATTGTTTTGTATTTGTTAATATAAAAATGATGATGTTTTCCTGTTTAAATGCTTCCGATGATGGATAGTATATATTTATTTTGATGGAAAAACATGGCGTTGTTTATGCGTATTTTTATATATATATATATATTTTATTTTATACAGTAGCAACATAAGGCCATTGATGCTGTTCAGCAGTAAATATTATTTATTGCAAACGTAAAGTTATGAAACCATTAAATTCAAGGTCTTTTATAACAAAAGCAGTTTGTGTGGCTATCGTAAAGCTTGCAATCAATTTTTCATCATAAAAACGTTGACTTAAATGTATGGCATGGGGTTTCAAAAGCGGTGTGACGTCATAGCCCCCCTATAAAGGGGAAAACCCATGAGTGTGACACAAGATCAAGATTGATTGAAATGACGTTTAAAAATGTTTTCGGAAAAAATTATGAGCGCCATTTTTTCTGTTTTTTCAGCAGTTTGCACTTAGTAAAAGGGTTTAGATATACACTCGCGAGCAAAAGTATGGAATCACTTACTTGGAATCGATTCCTCGCGATCTTGAGTACTTAATAACTAGTTAAGAATAATAAAAATGGTACCATTTTAAAGTTTAAACTGTTAACTTTAAATTGATACCAAATTCATTTAAATCACACCAGTATTTAGGGAGCAGGAGTTTGATGTTTCGGAAACACGGAATGGATTTAAAAGGGACCAAATGATTGTAATGCAAATTTTATTCAGATTTGTTCAGCCGTTCCGGCGTGACAGAGTAACAAACATCCATCCTTACAATCTTCCGCATTTAAAATATTAGTAGGATAGGACGTCATGCGCTTATATTTCAACCCATGATATACATTGTCTGAACTTCCAAATTATAATTGAAACATCAAACTCGTTTTATTATATTAATTAAGTAGCAAACTTCGTTGGTTTATTTCTCCCTAATATTCCTGATTAACTTTTATGAAAATTAAGTAATTATCCAGAAAGGCGAAAATTTATAATTCCAGCTATCACTATGTCAAAGTTAGAACATTAATCACTTCAGTGTTTGCGATTAACATTTATCAAACTGTATTTATTGGGTCAGCATCTCTACTACTGATTACAAATTCACTGACTTGAACAGAATTGTGCACAGTTCAAAAGAATCATACGAAATTATAGAAGCTAAAAAGGTAGAAAACGCTTTGAGCCAAAATAAACGTTAATAAATAATGTATTAGGGATTGTTATGCTTCAACAGACAATGTAACAAATTGATAGGCCAAGAGAGATTTTCAAAACGTATTGAAGGCGCGTAGACCCTTCGTTCGTAGCCCTACGAGCTACGCTGTAGCTGAGCGCTACGATGTAGCATTGCAGTACTGCGCGTAGCATGTGCATACGCGGTTTTGTACCTTAGTCATCCGCGGAGTACCTACCTATATGACACACAAAACGTTCGAGGCAACATATATACGGCGTGTTAAAAGATACATCACATACCTATTCGTTAATTACGTGTTCTGCCCATCAAAGTAAGAAACATTTTGCTGGGAAAAGAGTATTATTCTTTCGGTAAAATGTGAATAATCACTGTTTATGGCGGTGGGCAGTATAACACACGCAAACATTGCACTTACGAATACATGCAGTACATGGGTCGTGGGAGTATTTTGTGTTTAGTTATAATATTTAAAACGAGTTTTCGTAAATCATCATCATCTGCTTAGCCTTTTCCCACTATGTTGGGGTCGGCTTCCAGTCTAACCGGATGCAGCGGAATACTAGTATTTTACTGCCAATCTGACCTCCACAACAAAAAGAGATTTCGTAAAAAAGAAAAATATATATGAAAAGAGGTATGATCTAGAACAAAGAAGAAATATCGCATTGATAGAAATAACTTGTAACAACCGCATTTTAAATTTAAGTATATACAGACTGTTAGTATAAACACCGTTGTCCCTAAAACCATAGGTACTTGATTTATTATAAAAAATATTTATCTGAATTTAAAAATAAACAAACAAAGTTTTCTTTCAAAAATTAAAAAAAAATCTGTCCGACACCGTCCGTATATTCATGGATACTATGCGCCCGAGTTACGTAATCACCGCAAAGGGCGTTGACCTGCTGCACTGGCCGTCCGTTATAACTAGCTACATAAGTTTTAACTAATTACATCATTGTAATATAGGGTGAAATAATTTTGAGAAAAAATTAAGATTTTAATTAAAAAAAAAATATATTTTTTTTTTCATTGAATTTACGTTCTATTAGTGAAATCAAACCACTGGTTTCAAGGATAACGGTGTTAACACTAACACTCTGTATTTTGCTATACTTGATAATTATGCGAACTATAAACTCTCTATATAAACTTAGAAAGCCAGTAACTGTAACAAAAATAGCTACATTGTACTTACTAATAAAATCCACTATTTTAAGCAAACAGTAATTATCTCATAGCTGTGAAACAGCCATTAGCGGTACGTTCCTTAATTAAGTTTTTTTTTTAATCGCAACAGTGTGAACAGTTTAATTAGTGGCAACACATTGCAGACGTCGCTCGTTCGTGAAAGATTTCACGTTTCTCTGTTGGATATTGTCAAGATGTAAGTGGGTTTATTTCTTTTTGTTCTTTTGTGTTTTTAAAAAACGGTACACACTTGAAATTTTTCCTGTATCGTGGGTGCGTTTACAAGTACACTAAACTCAGGTACACTAACAGACTCAGAAACATCTTTAACCTGTAACTACCGTGTCTTCATTTGAAATATTATCGTACTGCGATTTGGGTGATGGCTTAATGATATCTACGTTTTAGTTACAGTAGTGTTGTAGTGAAAGACTGAAATTTGTTGGGAATTAGACCGTGTTTTTCTTAACTAGGCGCTTATTATGTCAACTCACTCTTGCGTGTGTAAGGGCGTGATACATTTCTTTGTTTGGCTGCTTTTTTAAGTTTTATTCTTCTTTTAAAGTATATCGATAATAAAAAAATGTTTCATTAGGTCCTTGTACATTTGCACGTGACAGGGCTTTAATAAGCGCGAGTTACAATAAGCGCAATTTACAGAGGGCAAGAGTAGCAACAATCTTTTGCGGGGCTGTGAAAATATTTCCACATAAAATAAGATACTAGCTTTCGCCCGCGGCTTCGCTCACGTTTATTTAGAATTTTCCAAACAATTCGGATTGTACTTTGCTTGAGTGCATGAGTGAACCCTTCATTTTCTGATACCCTAGTACTTTTTTTGATAAACCCAGAATGTTGACCTTTCCACTCTGACTAAAACTTCTTATTTCTACTGCCATACCTTCTTTATGACACCCTAGTACTTTTTTTCTTGGGTAATCGTAAATTGGTTGTAATAACCCCGAATTATCAATAATCGATTTTATGACACCCTAGTAGAAGCTGGTCTATCGACACTCAAAACTCACAAAATATATTAGGTTCTTTAATTTAAAATTCGAACATGATTCCGAAAGACATGTGGCGCCATCTATCACCATAAGAAGGTTATCGTGATTTCCCTCGGGAACAGTACTTTTTTTCGGGATGAAAGGTACCCTATGTTTGTACCTGTACACCTGGCAATGTATATGCAAAATTTCAGGATGGTCGGTTCAGTGGCTTAGGCGTTAAGTGGTAACAAACAAACAAACAAACTTACTTTCGCATTTATAATATGACTGTTTTGCATTAAAACAAAACAGATATTATGTGTGTGGAAAAACACACGGCATTGTTGAAGATGCGTCCGATAAATTAAGCCTAAGACATGCCATATACATGTCTAAGATCACGCAATTTCATCTTACCTGTCCTTTTCTATGCTACCTGTCTCTTTCACACTCAGCAGAGCGCGGCAGTATTCCTTAACTGTCAGCGCACCTGTCAATGTCAACTCATAGTCTTCTATCAACCACCAGCAAGCACCTTGCTCCAATGCCGTGTGTTTTTCCACACACATAATATCTGTTTTGTTTTAATGCAAAACAGTCATATTATATGTGTTTCCAAAACACACGGCATTGTTGAAGACCTGTTTGTTATCTGCTGGTGAAAAAACCTGTAATGGGTAGCCACAGGTATTATGAATGCTATGTGAAAATAAGTAAATCCTATTAGTCAATTTTTACTATAACAATTACCAACTTTGGCAACTTAATAAAACTTATCATAAAAAATAACAGAAAACCAACTATTATTTTAAATTTCTCAAATAACCAAATTAGTTTTTTTTTTTTTTTTTTATCAAATATAAAAAAGAGGTCATCTCATGAGATCAAAACTCAACTAGAGTATACCAAATGCGGTGGCTATTTTTATAAGACATAACACAACAAGACACAACTACAGAATATTGTAGTGCAAGCATAATCTTCATTAATTATGGAGTAAAATAATTATGTTCCACATACTTACTACAATTTAAAACTCTGTAGAATTATACAGTTATTTGAGAGATAGTCACCACTGTCCTTACAAGTAGTTTTCTCGAATATGCGACAATAGAACTTCCTGAAAGTCTCAGAACTTTTCCAAATTCTGTTTTCTAATAAGCTTCTTGACGGCACTGCTAATCTCACACTGCTTAGTGGGGCATCTGTTCCAGCTTGTTTAAAGACATTCTTTATTCAGCCAGCTATGAGAGTCTGGTCTAATTTTGCCCATGATTGATATAAACAGGCTAGTCTGATTTCTGTAACCTAATTAATTTTGTTAAAATGTCTAAATGAACATACATTGTCAACAGGATGTTGTTTCAAAAACCATCCAGATTGTCCAGAATTTGGTTGAAACTAAATTATGGCGACAATGTCACCTCATGCCTGTTGTTCTCAATAATAATAAGGTTTTAAATAACTCTTAAAAAGATCACAGATTCTTCCACCTGAAACCTAGTAATAAGATTAATACAGTTCTATAAAACATGTCAAATAAAGACAGATTCCTTATTCTGAAGTTTTCTTCATCCAGTTGAAGAATGAATTTGAATTCAGATAGTGTTTTCTTTTCAGGTTGTTTAACTAAGATGGGACTTTTAGGATCTGCTGTACAAATTAATTCTAAGATATTGCTGCACCTGCTACTGTTACCTACTGTGTGTGTAGATTTTGTAGGAGTCCAGACCTATAAGCATGTTTGTCAGTAACACACAACTTGGTTAAAACCAAGCAGACCATTGCTCTGGGACAAATTAGGGCTGATATTGTTTTACACACAATTCAATCCAATAACCAATTGGAGTTTTGTAAGTTGATAATTTGGAGTCTCTCTAGGAGATCTCTTCCTTCGGAATACCATCTGAGCTATTCGACCCCCCCCCCCCTTTCAATGCTAGAAGTTGTCACTTCTGCCTTTGAGGAGGTTTCCTGATTATCAGGTTGTTGAATAGCTACCATATTGGTACTGGTTCCGATAAAGCCCGCGGCCTTAGATCTGCTAGCCAAAGACACTGTAACCAGTGCGATACTATTACGACATAAGTCCCGGTTGCCGTGTTGAAATAGCGCAGCAGTCATGGAATAAGATTCGATGGTGGTACCCAAGCCAACTCGAATTTCCATGCTGGACTGAAGGCGTCGTAAACAAAATTGCTAACTCATCTCTGGAGTCTCATGTTGCATAGTTTACGATTGCGCCCTGCCTTGAATCAAACGAGTTCACGTTTAATCCGCCCCAAATTCTGAATACGGCCCCCGAGGCCGGGGGCAACAAATGCCATTCCGGCACTGATCAATTCCTAGATTGGCGGTCGGCTATGCCGTGGTACCTCCCCGAGAGGTACGCCGCCGATAGCATGACGTGCAGGTAGTCAGTTCGTTCCATAAGCTTAGTTGTCAGCTTGAGTCAGCAGGGATAAGGATCGTGTCCCGTCCTCGTTCCGGATGCAAGCCACTACACAAGACATGTTGTCTAACTGTACTGATGTGCTCATCTTGTCGGAACCCTTGACGACGATCTCGATGACACCGTACACTGCAAACAGTTCTATTACGGTACATTCTCTACCTGCCTGTCATATACTTTTTGTTAAGATGATTGCCTCAGCCTGCATCCGCAGCGCCTGTGGTCAAAAAGTGTATAACCTCATTTTGGTGCAGGACTACTGAACTGTAGTTTATGGCGCTCAGCCACCAGCGTAACTCTCGCTGCACAAACAGAGGATGATGTTTTCCGAAAAGTCTATAGTTGGAGTGAGATTCGTACTCACGGCTCACTCATTCACGCCTCTTTTTGCAGGCGCTTATCCGATAGGCCATCTTATCTTTTAAGATCGTCTGAGGTGATTGGACCCTCTTAGGAACCTCAGTATTTATTGACAATGTAAGCACTCTCGCCTTGTCAAGTTTTAAAAATTCAGTAGTCCTAATAAGCATTGACTCTGCCGAAGAGTACAATGTTCCCTCTCTAGAATTCTTACTAGAAAGGAATTTATTTTTGCCACCTTCCGTGGTAAGGCTACGGCCTTGTTCCATGACAGACTTAGATATTTGAGTTCTTGACAGGGTACTGTGCATGGATTTTGGGAAATTGGCATACCAACCAAGACCCTCAATGTTTAAGGTCTCCGAGACCTAATTCTATAACCTGTTTTTATCCTGACTGACCAGGATATAATCGTCTTGGCAATCTTACGGTCTTACATGCCGAGCAAGTAAGATCTCTGCAATCCAGTTAGACAGATTGGAAAGTTTGGGAGACAATAGACAGGCCAGAAAGTAGAGCTGTTAATTAAAACAGTTGTTTTAACATGCCCTTATTAAACAACAGTAGCATTCTCATATGAGGAATTGGCAATGCACTTGTCAGAAGTCTATTTTTGCCATCCAATTTTTATATAATCACAAATCTGCAATACTGTCAAGATAAATATTAAATAAAAATGCTTGGTTGCTACATATCTGTTGAGTCCCCTGAGGTCGCATGTAGGGCACATGCCATCCATCTTGTTTCTTTACAAGAAACATTTTGGAAACGAATTTAAAACAGTAGGTACCTTCCAAATGCCCTTCTCTGTTAAGTCTTCTCACAGCCGCCATCTCTATGGATGCTCTAGTGAGAAACCATTTCATTAAAATTTATGTTAAATGCTGAAGTGGCAGTTTTACCTTTAAGAGCGAACAACCCCTGGTAACTACATTCCTACTACTATAGGATCCTTTTTTTTTTTTTTTTTTTTTTTTGAGCACACCCTCTGCCAGAAGGTATGGTGGTCCAATGTAAAAGTTTTTATTTTTATTATGCTGTCTTTCAAAAAGCTATGATGAACAGATATAGAGGGGCCTTTATTATCTAGTTTAAACTTCTACTTATAAAGTCTAGTATTTTCATTATAAGAGTTAGGTCCTCTTTTATCATTCCTGCTAGGAGAGAGCAAACTGGAAGGATTTGCTCTTCCCTTTTTAATACATCTAGTTTGTTTTTGTTTATTATACATAATTCAGTTCCACCCAAACAATTATTAACTGGTTAAAACTTCCAGCTAAATAAATATTTTGAACTTAGAGGACAAGTAAAGAAACCTACAACTTGTAAAGACACCCTCTATGATTCCTTTTAAATTAGGGTTGTTATTCTCTATAAGAATCCTCTCTCTTCAAATGCACATCCCATATAATTTGTATAATGTTTTCTAAACATTTATGCAATGGTGAGGCAGGTAATAAACATGATTTCTTTTAAAAAAAAAGAATGTGAATTTAAATCATTTAAGTTTTTCAGCGGCTGATTTAACAAGTTTTGTAAACCTAGTAATAACAGTTCCTGTTATTCTAATTCCACATAAGTTAATCCAACTAGCATATTCTCTGCAGAAGTTAAAGAACCCTTTAACTTCTTTTGTTAAAAATTACAGAGTACTTTATTAATATTTCAGCGGCTTATAGCCAGTAAGTCAGGCAGAGTGGCCAAATAAGTCCGCAATTGACTTGTATCTCATGCCTTTATATGCTTAAGTATTAAAATGTCGCAGCTTACTTATATATAGCTTCTACCTTTCCTTTGTTGGAATAGCTTTCTTTTGAACAAAATCTGTTCACATAAGGTAAACTTCAAAGTTACATAAACATTCTGAATATTCTGTTACCTTACTGAAGCCAAGAAGGATTAGGCCTTCAGTACTCTGATGATAACGATTAGACATAGGCAACTGTGACAAACAACTAGAAATGTAAGGCACTTGGCTTAACAGAACATCAATATGCGAGTCGGTAGTGATATTGTTTGTACTTACGTTTGTTCGGTGGTGGCTAAGCATAGCCCTCATCTTCTAGAGTCAGGATATACTACAATCGCCACTGAAGAATACAAGATTGGCGTGGGCGTCGAGAAGTCTGTTCTCCGTTCGAAGCAACAGCAACCGAACTACCACATTCAACACCACCTTGTTCTTACCATAAATATTACTCTCTAATTGAGTATACTTACTCACTAAATAACTAAACAATCACTTGTTTAAACGTGAAAAACTTAATTTTCCAATTTAATATTTGCAATGAGAAAATTTTGCGTGTTTTGGCGGCAAAATTTATGAACGCTATGAGTTGACATTGACAGGTGCGCTGACAGTTAAGGAATACTGCCGCGCTCTGCTGAGTGTGAAAGAGACAGGTAGCATAGAAAAGGACAGGTAAGATGAAATTGCGTGATCTTAGACATGTATATGGCATGTCTTAGGCTTAATTTATCGGACGCATCTTCAACAATGCCGTGTGTTTTGGAAACACATATAATATTAGTTAGGATTTACCAGCTGATACAACAAAGGTTGCTACTCGTTTTGGTTTGTATACGGCAGTCATCCGCCATTTTCAAAGTTTCCATCAACTACTAGCAATAAAGCACAACGAACAAACCTATTTTTAGCGAAAAGACCAAGTTAGTAAATTAAACGGCTGGCGGTTAACTGCTGAATCGCGCGGCGCCACTAATTCTTAACTTTTCCGAACACAATATTGTTCCGGACCGAGCAATTCTGCGACGTTTGTCGAAAAAAGTCGTCGAATTTTGCGATAATAAGAAAAACTTCCTTTACTACCTTTATAAAAGTAAGGAGAAAACGATTTTTGAAGCATCATCAGTACCAATTTCCGATAGTAATTGGACTTTTTTAGCAATTTCTGTGGGGTTTTTAGTCATTATGGTGAAACTTTAAATTAAAAATTATTTATAGTTGTTTATGACGATACGGTTGGCGCAGTGGATATTGGATTGGTTGCTGCGCTGCGTGTCGCAGGTTCGATTCAAGCATAGAACAAATATTTGTATAGCATACGGATAGTTGTTCTGGATTTGGCTGTTTATGTATGTGAGTTTATATGTCTGCAAAAGCTCCTACAAAAGTTAAACTCCTAGTTTGAGGTAAAGCATAAAATGAATAGTAGTATTCAATAGAAATAAATAAATAGACCTATATGTATATGCTTCATTTGAAAAAGAAGAAAACACTTTACTATAAATCTTCATAACGAATTCAACTGTAGTCAAAAAATTGGTAAAATATCACAATGAGCGAGACAGATACCTTTTTATTTACCATCCTTATAATATATTTCTCGCAAAGTATAATAATAAATATTTTTTTATTCTTTATCTTTACTTACTGTGGCACTGCTTATAAGCACTTTTCCTCATACTTTTTGTTGCCTTGTAAGAGTATTAAGAAAAGAAGAAAAAGTATTTCTTTCTTACAGAAATACGGGCATATAAAAATGTAATTCAGATGAATATAGACATTAGTTGGCAGCTGCACGTCTTGATTGTGACAAAGCAGGGGTGGCCAACTAGTCCATTGCGATCGACCGGTCAATCGCTGCTATTAGACGTGAAGATTCACACTTACATAATTAGTTACAAACAATAATCTCCAATTTAGTTGTATTTCCCTTCTTAATAGAAAATATAAAATAGTACCAACTAATAATAAAAAATATCATAGTAAAATGTTAATTATGTGAAATACGATTCAATGTTAAGTTTATGAACAATAATTAGTATTGATTTAGTAATTGGTAGATCGCAGTCTGGTCAGTCAACACTCAACAGTCGATCTTGGGTGTTTTTAAGTTTGAAGTAAAAGCTACATTTTTTTATTAAATTATTTTAATTTAAAAAGAGTATCCGAGGAATTTCTTGCTCGTTCTTCTCTATAGAAACCTACTCTTTGAGAATGAAAAAGTGTCTTGTTATGGTGTATTCTACTAATAATAATTTAACGGTTTACGCGTGATTAAGTAAATCACGCGTAAACCGTTAAACAGATTTGATTGAAAATTAGCACATAGATAGACCATTTCTAGGATAATAGTTCTGTTGAGTGACTGTTCCCTTGGGATGATAGTTCAAGTTACTTTACGAAAAGTAACTTTTATCGCGGGTGAAGCTGCGGGCAGGAGTTAATTTGAAATAAATAGCGAGTTGGAGTAGACGGAAATAAATATGAAAGTGGGTTATTTTCCTAGTACATCAGGCTTCGTTCACACGGCAATGTCCTGCACGTTTTTTTATAATCGTTTTTTTAACGTATAGTCAACCGGGTGATCACATGGTAAATTTTCATTCGTGTAAAAACGAATGGCCGGAGTTTCCACACAGTTTTCACAAAGGAGACAAGGCTATACCATAATATGCCACTGCGAACCGAATACGTCAAAGTTCATTCGATTTGCTTGTCAAGTCCGTTGAGTATGCGTTTAAACGTATAAGCGGTACACGTTTTTTTCGGAAGACGTATACTGTAAAAAAACGTGCAGGACAATGCCGTGTGAAGGAAGCCTTACCCTACAGCTTATACATATATCCATCACAATCGCTCATAGGTACCTCCATCTTTCCGTTTCCCCCTGTAACCCCGCAGTCGGTAACATAATCCACGTGTAAAGTAGTCCATTGTCTATCTGTCTATTTGTCTATGTGGGCTATTCTTTGTCGGTGAGCCTCATATTACCTTTTTGACGCCTGCGGACGGAGGAACATGTTTTGACAGGCATCGCAATCGATCCGCAAATGGCTTCAGTAGGCCATGTTTTTTTTTGTGGAGAATTGTATCGATTATGTGATACCTATTTAAAAATGTTTATATAGGCACAATAGAGATAAAAGTAGCCTATGTCTTTCCTTGGGGTTTAAACTCACCCGGTACCAAATTTTATCAAAATGAGTTTACTTTTTTAGTCGTGGACCGGCAGACAGACACACTGTTACTTTTGTATTTATAATATTAGTTATAACTTTAACAATACTGCCTCATTGGTGGTCGCAAGCGCGACTGCTGTGCATGTGGTCTTGGGTTCGATTGCCAGGTCGGGCAAAGTGTTATTGGGTTTTTCCATCAGGAATTTCTCAGTAGCAGCCTCGGAGTCTGGATTTTTGCCCAGTTGATGGCAAATAGGCTCGCCCCGTATTACATGGGACCTAAACATAACTGGCGAAATGTGGGTGTACTAATGAGTACACCCCTGCCTAACCCTTCGGGGATTACAGGCGTGATGTTATGTTATGTTATTAACAATACTTTGTTGTAATTGTATGACGGGAGCTATGGAAACTCCTGTAGGTACCTGCCTAAATAATTTATAAGCGTAATAATAACTTTGTTTGTCGTGAGTGTTTGTGAAAATAAAAATATGGCTAGCACATTTCCCCAATGTGTAAGAAGTCGGAAAATAAGAAATGCGAGTAGTACAGTGACCGCCTTAATGGCGCCCACCGTGGGACTAGTATTATTTAATCATAGTAAACAGGAATACAGAGAAAATGCTGTGGCGTAGTAACAATACTACTAGGCTCGTTATATTATTCCCGAAAATACGAGTACAATACTCTTGATACAACATAACTTTATACAAATCATACATGTGACTTTTATTTCATTGGCAATATTTGAGAGCAAAGGGAATATTGCAATTTCGGCTCTCATTAACAACAAAAATCCAATTCCCTTCTGTCAATTTCACGAATCGGGTGTGGAACCACAGGGTCGTTTGCTGTGTGGGACTGTGTCGTCTGCGAAATTACCGAAGCCAATTAACAATATCGATACAGCGAAATATATATTTTTGAACTCCACCTTCAGAATAACTCAAACAAACTAACTTGCAAATGGAAAGAAAACTGCACGGACTAAGAAAATAACAAAAATAATACAAAAACTGTGCAAGTTTACTTCGTTGCAACTTATCTAGTTAACCCGTGTAAAGTCGGGCTATTTCTTGCACAGCCGCGGCTGTCAGCAGGCCAGACGTGCTTATTTACTGCGCGAAGGGTTAAGTTGATCATTAACCCTACATTTGCTCGGAGCCGGTCGCCATTTTGTTTTGCAAGTTGGGTGGGAAGTGGAGACGTACTTGAGAACTATGACTTGCGATGTACACGATACGTTCTTGGTCTAAGTTTAGATTTTGAATGAACTGGGTTTTTTTAATGACGTAATAAGATTTTTATTTTGTGATGGGTTTGCTGTAGTCTAGGTCAGAGATGACAGAGACAAAGTCGAGGATGGAGTGAGCTTACCCTGAAGAAGCTTGCTCACTTTAACTTTGTAGATATTACGGTTTCATGCGTTCGGCAATACAGACATGTGCATTATAAAAAACGTTTCGGCATATATCAACTTTGACGCGGACGAAGTAGCGGGTAGAAGCTAATAATTCTATATGTCGAACTCATGTAGAAAAATTAGCGTACAGTCTAAGTTTTCTGCTGTTTATTTAATACACGTCTCGTGAGTAGCGTGTAAAATAAACTGAACGAGTAGCCTTTTGTGAGAACCATTATGGTCTTCGTTATGTGCGGCTAAATAGGACGAATTATTTTGAAAAAAAAAACATTATTGTGTAGGGAATGTGTTGAAAAGAATATAATAGAACAGATAGTGTAGGTGCGAGATAGATGAGAAAGGAGTATGAGTATCTTCAAGATGGCGATGCAAATTTGAATGTCTCGAGGCTGAATTCTTTATAAGATGCTAACGAAATCTATTACAAAGCCTTCGCTGTTTGACCGTCCGTCAAAAAGTAGACATCTAAAACTTTTAAAGAATTAAATTACATTGTTATGGCCGCTATAACAACAAATAAAAAAAAAAAAAAATACGTTGGTATGGAATCTTTGGAGTGCGAATCCGTTTCTGTCGGATTTTTAATGTGTATTTTATGATTATTACATATTATTTATTTTTATTATTTTTAGAAATATTGAGAGAAATATTATTTTCCTTTAAATATTGTGGGATCAAGAAGTCGTTCATCAAGAAGTCGAGTCGAAGTCAGAAATCGTTGTATCGTTGTATCGTTGTACGATTTAAAATGAACCAAATCGAATAAAATATTCTTCTTTCGACGATTAAATATCACCTTTTTTTAATGGCTGATTAAATCGTTATCTAAAGACATTTCACAAAGAAAAAGAAAGTCACGAACATATTTTCCAAAACCAGTTTCCAACAAAAAAAGCATTTCAATAATGAGTCTACCATTAAGGTACCTTAGCTTTTTGCGTCGGCACTTAAGTTCTCCCCCATTTAAAATAACACAAAACTTTCCTTTATACCTTTAAGGTTTTACTATCGGCGGGATTAACACAATCACCGATTTCGCTTCAAACGGAATAACAATGGAGTCAGAGGTGGGTCAGCTTAATTTGACAGGCGAGGGTTCCCTTTGTTGGTCGCTCATTAGGATACAGCCTCGCAGCGCTTTATACTCCGCGGTAAAGCGCTGTTAGCACAAGCGGCCCCGGCCGGTGGGACGGCATGATACGTTTAGAAATAGTATAGTCAGGCCCGCTGGCGCTATCCAGGGTTATCTTATTAACTCCGAGTAAGTTAATAACTGAATCCAGTATGTAATAATAATACCAGCATGTTATTGTCCTGTTGCAGTGCAAATGCTATTTCTCATATAGAGAAGGCATGAGCATTGATCACACCGCTTTGTTCAGGGCGTGGCAGCTTATATCAATTATGAGATCTGATATTATCCTCTCAATGTTTTTCTTCACTTGTGTCAGTGGGATCCAAGATAAACTTAGAAAGTCGCATTGATACTTGCCCTTTCTCGGTTGTAAACCCACAGCCTCTCTATGAGAGGCGGGCGCCTTAACTACTGGGTCAGCACGACATTCTCATCCAGTATGTATGACCAAATAATATATTAATAAAATATTATATATATTATTATTTAACTTCATGTTAGCAACTAAGGTTTGAGTTAAGTTTTTGGCGTAAGTGGACCTTTCGGTTGCGACACAGATCGCAATGGACTTATGTGTAAAAACTAGTAGCTTTTTGTACCCTATAGCCTTACCTGGAAAGTCAAAGTCAAAGTCAAAATGTCTATTTCAATTGGTCCATTTACAGACACTTTTGAACTGTCAAGGAGTCGGTCAGTTAATCAAAAAGTTGAAGCTAGTTGCTCGTTCCAAAACGGAGGTAGGCCTCTATGGAGAAGACATTGAATTATTACAAATGGAGGACGCAATATTATTAACATAAAATGCTATACAATTATAACCCGACATAATAGTGTGTCATGATAAAAATGTTTTAAAAGTATATTGTTTAATCACAGTGGTTTGTTTTGTTTTTGTGACCTTGTACGAGTACATGATTAAATTATATCTTTGTCATAGGTATTGTAATTTTAATTAATTGATGAAATGCTGTGCCTCAGCAATTAAGTAATCAAACCTGTAAAATATTGTTAACAACACAAATCTTACTACTTTTATGAATGCGAAAGTTTGGATGAATTTATGTTTGTTATTCAATCACGCCAGAGCGACTGAACGGATCTAGATGAAATTAAGCACAAATATAGATTATAGTCGGGAATTACACATATGTAAGCTACTTTTTATCTTGGTAAAATGTACGGTTCCAGGGGTATAATATATTAACTTTGACGCGGACGAAGTCGTGGGCAAAAGATAGTATGCAAATACTATGATTATGAAAATAATTTTTGAAATCACGTTTGGTATTGTGTATATAGAACAGTAATAAAGCTCTCTTTAAGTAAGTAGCTAGGCTATAATGTTTTTGTTTGTAGGTCATTACTTACCTGCTAAAGTTTACACCACAGAACGGGGCTCCAGTTTATATATTTATAAACCGGAGCTCAGTTCTGTGGTGTAAACTTTGGAACTAGGAAAGTCCTCACAATAACTTGAAGTTGGATGTTAAGTAAACCTAAGCGTATTGTGTGAAGGTAATGCGATTGTAAAACTATGGTCGGTAACTTACAGGAGCCCGAACAAAGGACTAAAAAGTAAAATTTATTGTTTTATACTTCAAGCATTTTTCATTGTGAAATACTGACTGACTTAAAAGCAAAGAGTGGATTCACGGTTTTTGAGGAAATGCTTAAAATTGATTTTACGCGGGACGACTGTTATTTTTGCTTTATGGAAAGAAGATTTTCGCATCAAAATATTGTAAGAAAAATACACAAAGCAAATAGAAAATATATCTCAGGTACACGTTTCTGTGGTAAGTTTTCATGCCATTCACATCTAGAAAACCTGTACAGTGTACATTGTACATGATTTAAAATATTTTAAGGTAACTTTTCCGACAGCACATAAAGTCAAGTCATGTTTTTCGAGTTGTTTGTTGTTTTTTCATGTTTTACGAGATTTAAAAAACCATTATAATTTTTGAAATACAGTCCCCGTACGTTCTTTTTACAAATACATGTAATATATACATCTTAAGTATCAATTTAAAGATTCTATAAAGCATTGAACAAAAACCACGTGAAAGCAAACCTCATATGAGGGGAATTACGAAGACATTGAAGGTGGAATTTACGCAAGTGGCGCCACCGGCATATGACGGCTGATTGTGGAACCACAACGTCTTTATGATGTAATTGCTTTGTAATTGAGTCGGCTATGATTACAGAAAAGTACGTAGGTATGTGTGCAAATGGGTCTCGTACGTACACACGTTAAGAATGAAAGTTATTATACCAAAATGAGATTCGTTATGTTGTACTCTAATTTCTAATTAATAACCATGAGAGTTTTATTATTTCACTTTGTTATTAGAAGTTACCCGGTTTATCAGAATTTAGAATTCCAATTTATTATTTACCATACATGTTAATTAGCTACTACTGAACTGTCTACTTTACCGTTTTTATCTGGGAAGCAACAGCAGTTTTTTATTTATTTAATGCCACACTTAGTCACTTAGTTAGTCATTAGAAATAACTCACTCTCTTTCACTAGAAGTAGTTACTACATAGGTAAGTACTTAAATCTAAAAATATGATCGTCAACAGCGTTTGACGTTGACTGTGTACTATTAAAATTCTTTTCGCCGATTAATATTATAGTATTCATTACCTCAAAAGATTTTATCAATATCCTGCCAATTTATTTGCACAAAATAATGAACGCGTTTCGTTATTACTCTTCAAGCACATTTTAGTGATGGCTGCCAGTGAAAGTTTCCACAATATTTTGTTGAAAAATATTTCGCCCGAGGCGCTCGGCAACATTCCAGACACTCTAGGTGTGCTTTTAATTATAAAACCGGGGTTAGTCCTTTCTTAATTAACGCGTGGACTTGGGAACACCGTTAAAAGTACATAATGTGCTTACTTTTCTAGATGTACAGTTGAACAAGGTATTTGGTATATAAGCAACTATTCTTCTTAACAATGTTGTGAGTAGGCTGAGTAGTCAATATTTTTACATCACTCTTCTTAGTATGCCGTATATACAGCAGTAGGCAGGCATTTAACCAGATTCTGGATGGGTGTCTGCCTGGTGTTGGTTTTTGCTAGAAAATTCAGACACTCCTCAAAAACCTATGAATTACTTCTTTTTATTTTCCATAGGCAAGTTTTTTATTTATTTTTATGTGTTATATCTAATTTTTAGACTGATAATTTGTTTTAATTAAGATCTACTACACAGAAACTGTTAACAATTAATCTCAATAAATAAATAGCTTGTTCGACTCTTCTCCTAAGTTAACTTTTAAAGGGGAATGAGTAAAAATATCGACTTGGCAATTACCTATATTCGTCTTGTGAGGGGAGGGGGAAGCTCATCTTGCAACCAACACACTTTATTTATATCGAAGTCCCTAGAAAACCTTTATAATTGATGTTATTTATAGGTACACTGTGCTATCCTTATGAACTTCACAAACTGCGTGGGAAGAGTATACAATATCTAAGTACGTCCAGTGACGAGAGTTATAAAATATGTAGGTATAAAAATTTTCACGAGTTTTCGGAACGTTTGGCAAGAGCATAGGATCATCATTTTTATCTGTTCGTAAAAGTTCTCTCCATAAAAAATGATCCATGGACATAATAACGGTAAATGATTTAGGTAGTGACCTCAGTCTGCTCATCTGCTTCATCCTCTTTGTCGGTTTATGACACTCGAGAAAAGAAACCACATCTTTAAACGAATATTGATACGAAACCAGGGGTGGTTTTATGAAAAAATCTTGTTTTATTTTCCAGAAATTTCTTCCGGTATCAACGTCACAAAAACGCCTAGTAATGTCGATCTCGATCATATTTTTATATGACGTAACGAACTTCCTCAGAATCCCGGTCCCAGGGACCCTTTATAATTTTGTAATTTCCGTTCGTAGACCTTTCGTAATTTCTGCCATTTTTTACCGATTTGATGAAATTACGAGGAAGCGCGATGTTTTCTAAGGGAAAATAGACGTGAAAATAACTTGTTACAAATAAAACGAAATGAAAAACAAAAGTTGAGTGATAAACACACAGAATTGCTGACTTTTATTAGTATTTTACGCAGTAAGTATTGTCTGTGAGGTCTTCGAGGAATTGGTAATGTAGATACTATCTACCTACTTACATCAATGTTTACTTGTAAGAGGCGGTATCAAGTTTTGTAGGTCACTGCGAATAAAGTACCTGCGGCGATTACATTACGTCAAGTTTAGCTATACGTCAAAAATGTTCTGTATCAGCTATTTATTATTCAGGATAGGGAAGAAGGACATTAAGGCTTAAAATGGCATCGTCATTCCAGCCTTTTCCATATTCTTAAAGTCGACTTTTACTATAGCCATGTACGATTGTAGCCCGAATATTCTTGACGATTCGTAGGCATTGTTATCGTGGTCGAGGTCACAAGGTCACACAAAGTCTTCCATTTAAATAAATAAAAATATTCTCCCGACTGAATTTAGGCTACGGCGATCTCAATGAAGACTAGCCAAGTACGAAGGAGATATTATAGTGCACGAGAGTGTGCGTTTATACAGGAAGTACAGTATAGTAATCCGATGGGACGTGCTTTTCAAAGCATGGGGATTTTATGCCAGTTCAAAACTCCGGACTGTTACTGAAAAATTCTAATAGACAAAATCAATAACACTGCTCGAATTGACAAGAGGACCCAGGATCCCGCGCTCAGCAGACCTACTTACGACCACGTAACTAACTAACCTTATCCCTGGGCTATAGAATAAAAAAATTGAGAGCCGTACGAAGTCGTGAGTAAAAGCTATTTTACATAAAGCGGCTCCTATCTGACCATCCAACTCAATGTTAGTATAATGAGTTCGACTGAAAGTGATGGGTCAATTAGTTTTCAAAGCCATTAGCCAGTTAACGTTGCATCTAATAACTAACTGCATTAGTCTACGATAATTGGACGAACTCTAACGTCTATTAGATTGTGTGTTATTAGTATCGAGTCAGCGTCATGGAATAAGCTGTATGGACTTATGTTCATTTGTAATTTAATTGAAAAATGGATATCCTTTTAATGATCCGGCCACATCAGAGAGGACTACATGCAGGGCCGTGTTGACGGCCTTGTTGTGGACCTATCCATACGAATATTACTGCGGTATCTGATCGCGACCCGCAAGATGTTCGCCAAAGACTCTTCTTACACAGAGAAGACACAAGCATTGATCACCACGCTTGCTCAAGGTGGATTAGTAATTTCAGACATACATTTAACAATTTATAAGTCCAGGTTTCCTTATGATGTTTTTCTTTAACGGTCTCAGCGATGTCCAAGATAAGCTTAAATGGAAAGTTTACTTGTCAGAGCAAATGTAATTCGAAGCTGCGCAGGTACTACATACTCTACTCTCTCTCGTACTCTCTTCACCGATGGAATGCTTCATCGACTGCATTTTCGTCGAAGGTCGAAAACATGTTTCGCCGAAAGAGCTTTCTTTGAATTCACTGTACATTGACGGTTCATTTCACGAAAGAATTATTATCCGATGAAAGGGTTCGCGCAAACCCTCTTGATCGATGATGCCAGTGCAATTGAGTTGTCAAAATAAAAGCAATTATCAAAAGGTATATAGTAAATATAAGAACAAACTAAGTCCAACAGTCAAATGACTTCAACAAACAAGTGCAAGCCTACTGGGTGTCGCAATCAGTCAGATGCGTAATGAATGCAGCCAGTCGACCGTGCAGTTATTAATCATAGGGGACAGCTCGAGTGGCCTCGGTAATTAGTTTTAACGATGCTCCACCTATTTCTGTGTATGGCGGAGGTATTAAGTTAGTTTTAATGTTCATAATATCACGCCTGTAATCCCCGAAGGGTTAGGCAGAGGCGTACATATTATATACACACACATTGCTCCAGTTATGTTCAAGTCTACAGGGGGCTCATAGGGGGCGAGCCTATTGCCATCGATCGGGTACAAATCCAGACTCCGAGGCTGCTACTAAAAAAATCCTGATGGAAAAACACAATAACACTTTGCCTGTCCTGGGAATCGAACCCAAGACCTCATGCTCAACAGTCGCGCATTTCGACCATTAGACCAACGACAACGAGGCAGTTATAATGTTTTTTTTTTTATAAAATACTAGCCTTTGCTCGCGACATCGTCCGCGTAAATATCAGTTATCGCTGATGCAAATGAAATCGCGGTAGAAAGTAGCCTATGTCCTTTCTTGGGGTTCAAGCTTAGTCTGTACTAATTTTATCAAAACCTGGTCAGTAGTTTAGTCGTGAAAGCGTCACAAAAAGACACACAGACAGAGTTACTTTCGCATTTATAATATTTGTAAGGATACATTTCTTTAAACCTAAAACCCACCTAAAACACGATTTAAAAAAATAGATGTAAGCACTGAACTGTAAGTGTGTTGTAAGTCCATTTTCATTTGGAGCGTACCATAAAACCACGAATGAAAATATATAGCACTAAAATGTCACAAAGCGCCCGTCGTGACAGCTTGCAAGCCTAACTCATTATATTATATTACAATCACAATGACATAGAATTAGTTGACCTCATTTCTCAGATTTCAAAGCCATTTTAACTATTTGTATAGACAACTAGTATTTTTGATGGCATTTAGTTGTTAGTTTTTTTTATTCTGTTTTTATTTAGTATTAAGTCTGTAAATGTTGAACATAATACTTAAATAAATAAATTGCCCTATCTATCTATAGATGTATAGATAGCACAGCTGATTACAATATACGGATAACGCACCGAACGTTATCCAATTTCTCAGTTCACTCAGGTTAGACCT
Source organism: Hoplodrina ambigua (assembly GCA_949774945.1). Lineage (NCBI taxonomy): Eukaryota > Metazoa > Arthropoda > Insecta > Lepidoptera > Noctuidae > Hoplodrina > Hoplodrina ambigua. The sequence goes on from OX458966.1 coordinate 12,465,475, forward strand.
ACATTTCTTTGAACAGATAATACCGACAAACAACGTAGCGGCTTACTTTCATAAATTCACTTGAACACGCGAAAAATGCGTTATCTTCGTTATCTGGCAAATTAATAAATAATATCATCATTAATTTGTCGGCCGCTTGTAATTAAGGATTAATTGTGCAATGCGTCGATAAGCGGTCTACATAGATAATTATCTGCGATAAGACTTACTTTAATATTAAGAGCTCGTGTCTAAGTAATAACAGCCGCATGGAGCGACGTTTGCCGTTGTTGGTCCGGTTGGGTGACTATCCTCACACTGATACTCTTTCGTACCTCGGAAAGCATGTTATGCCGTTGATCCCGGCTGTCATGTGGATCTTTGACAGTCGTTACGCGTCGTCAGAAGGCAGAAAGATTGAAGACTTACTTTAATATAGCTTTGATTGCTTTGAATATAACAGGTACTTGCCGATCTATTCTGTTATAATTTATCTTGGTGAACGGAAGTGAAGTAAGCTTGAGATGAGCTACAATCCTGCCATTTTTTTTTATCGTGGGGACCTAGTAGACTATCCCCCTTCTTGGGAAAGACGGGGGAATGTGCTGGACTCCGGCTCAAACTACCTTGACAGACCTTTGGGCAGGGGAAGGGGATTCGCTCGCGCATTTTACCGCGCCCCCGCCAGTCTCTGACCTGCCAGTGATGTAGGCGGGTCCCGTCTACGTCAACGGTCTAAGCGCCGTCGAATCCTCTAGTGTAGCGCGTGCGGATCACGTGCGTCGGCGAACCTGCACGAACCTGCATCTGATCGGGTGGTGGACTGCCCCTAAGTCGACCGCCCGCAGGCTGGCAACTCATGGAGGCCGGAGGTCATTCAGCAATCCTGCCTGATGCAAGGGCTTGCCAACACATCTCAAGCTTACTTCATCTACATAAATTCACCGAAAGAGATTATCACAGAATATCACTGCTGGATTGAGGAATTGTAGGAGATTTACCTGAGACTGTTGGAAGCAGCGGTGTAACTAGGGTTGGTCGCCCAGGGTTGGTTTCTTCAGCACATAAGAGAAAAAAAAAATATATTTAGATGATAAAATAAAGACTTAATATAATAGATTGACTATTGAATACTTGATTGGACAGAAAATGTCCAATTACTATGTTTAGACGGGCCTGTTGGTCTAGTGGTTAGTGACCCTGACTGCTAAGCCGGAGGTCGTGGGTTCGATTCCCACCCAGGACAAACTTTGTGTGATGAGCATGATTGTTAGTTCTGTGTCTGGGTGTGATTTATTTATAATATGTATGTATTTATAAATTATATAAGTATGTATATCAGTTGTCTGGTTACCATAACACAAGCTCTGCTTAGCTTGGGATCAGATAGCCGTGTGTGAGTTGTCCCAAGATATTTATTTATTTATTTTATTTAATTACACCTGGGATTATAATTATTATAGTCTGAAATTTCCAATCCGCCTTGACTATGCGTGGTGATCAATGCTCGTGCCTTCGTATGTGAAAAGGCTTTTGCCCAGCAGTGGGACAGTAATAAGCTGGTTTTAATATTAGCTGTTCTGGATTAGTTCGTTTTAGCATAACAAACCTAAATTATGTAAAGAAATCGTTTATCTATTTGGACCGGTATACGACTGTAGCATTATTTTGGACAAATAAGATAACCTATGACTTTAATGGATAATGAAATTGTATACCTACATCGAGGTGACTGGCATGACCGGCACAATAACAAAGTCGAATCTACCGTAAACACACAAAGAGAAAAGCCGCTTTCCTCTCAAAACGTAGTCAGCTAAATACATGAACATTTCATTTTATTTCACGCTCACATATGTCAGGATTTGGATTAAGTTGACCGAAAACATGAACGAGTATTATACTTGGTTCAAACATTGTGTTAAGCTTAATATTTTAGCGGTAGAAAATAATAAAGCCAGCCTATTATTATCCCACTTTAGGACAAAGACCTCTTCTCATACAGAGAAGGCATTGATCACGACGTTTGCTTAAGGCCGAATGGCAATTTTAGAATTATATTAACTATGACTTCACATTACCGCATAATGTTTACTATTAACTTGTGAATGATGTCTAAGATAAACTTATTTAAAGTACCTACATTTATGAATTTTTCAAAGTTATATTAGAACTTGGCCATTTTCGAAACCGTGACCTCTTGTTTAACTCATTGACTGCGGGAAAAACACACGTTGTGTTTCGACTTAAAAAACGCGAGTGCGGCGCACACACACCGTATGTGTTTTTCTATGGCGAACACACGAACATTGGTAGCTAGCCGCACTTGCGTTTGGCGTAGCGAATGTTCGCCCGCAGTCATCGGGGGGTGTGAGCACTGTGCTATCACGACATCTTTCTCTGTCATTTTAGGGATAAACTACATAAAGACCACTGACCTCTTATAAGTCCTTGCTCCGCAGAGCTCGACCCTCCTTCCTTATCCTGTCCCGATAACAACTTCACCATTTTCACAAACACAACCAACACTCACTAAATTGACTAATTTAATGCAAACAAAATAAAACTGTCGGTTCTGATGTTAATAAATCTTATATATACAGGTTAAAGTAGGTTATCCTTTATCGTAATAGATGCTCATGTGACTGATAATGAATGAGTAAACAAAAGAGTTGTAAAAATGTAGTTAAGCATGATTTGAAGTGTTTTGAACTCAGCGTAATCGATTGCACCTGATACGTAAAAGCTACCGATAATTTCACATTTGTCATTAAATTTTATGGTTTGACAATAAATATGTTTTGATGGATCTGCGAGTAGACAAAGGATAGACAGATAAATGATAACATTGACTGAGGCTACAGACGGCATGAAAGTCGAGAAATCATGATTGAAATGTTGACCGTTATCTATTCACAAGTTACTTTCACATAAGTATTGATTTGGTAGAGAATAGCTCTTATAAACACTTATTAATTTAAAAGATAAATAATATTGAAATACCAAAATGTTTATCTTGAACTATGTACGGTCTTTAGCAGCAAAAACACGATTTATGTATCTGTGTTACTGGTAATATTTTATGCGTTGTCGTCATCATTAATTTTATGCCGTAGGGATGGTAGAAATAATTTATCATAATAATTGACCTACTTAATATTTGGACCGCAATAATTCCAATACAAGCCACCGTAATTAAATTTGAAAGCTTTGCACATTGAATTATTACTGGAACGTGCTTCCGATAACTAATAAATCTTTATGTAACTACGTTAATGTGTGGAGTTTTATCGTTCCAGGTTTAAAAAATTGACAGCCTGTCTGTTGTTGAGTCACTATCATCGTTCATACAGTCGCTACACCAAGACCAGTGGTGTAGATGGCCCTAGATGGGTCTATATCAAAATTTGTTGGGCCTTCTACCTAACTTGCGGTACCCCTGTAGCTGGTATCTCCGTATATTTGTTACGACTGATACGGCGGTAGCTACTACGCGCCTGGCTAAGACTTTTAAATGTTGCCAGTCTATGAAACGAAATCTACATATCAAAATTGGTGCCTGTTGAACTTAATATGAAATGATATGATTTTTCTATAGTTGGAATTGTGCCGGTCCTTTACCAACTCAACAAGACCTTCATTGAATTCAACTGTATCGAATTTAATTTTCTTTATTACTACGTATGATAGATTTATTTCACACCTGCTATTCCGTATCACTTTAGACAGTGGTACCTAGGACTATCGACATGGGCATCGTTTTCCGTTACATAAATAAAAAACATAGACTAGACATATTTTAAATTGAAACCGAAATGCTGACTGAAATAGGTATGATTAGTTTTTCGTGAGATCCTCTTAAAACTAAACAAAACACAAATGAACTTCATAGAATTCTATTAACAAAAAACAACAATACATTTTCTTTATTTCTGTTTACAAAAATAAAAATACATTTTCTTTTATTTCTATTAACAAAAACAAAAACAAACTTACCTTTGAAACTAAAGATTAGTGATGCGAATCCGTCATTTGTTTTTTCAGAGCTATCATCCATTTGAAACACCTGAGTACCTTTTAAGTACGTTGTAATAATTAGGTAATAAATGCTAAGGCCAAAAGATATTAGGCCAAAACTGATAAGACACACTCAAAATCGATAATAATCTGTTTATAATATGGATCTTTATATATACATTTTAAGAACTGTCTGTCGGTTTCACACGTTCACAGAACTGATCACTGCTGATGATAAACTGCTAAGAATGTTCAAGATTTAATCGTTCCTGAGTAATCTAAGTTAATATTTACTTGCGAGTTGCATGTTCTTTATTGTGATCTTGGTAAATAGAACATAATGTATACACTAAGCTGTTATGTGCTGAGAAAAGTCACTGAACGGTTTACAAACTAAAATTAAAGTCATTAAACTCAATAGTTCTTTCACCGTTCCCTGTACCGTATTGAATTAACGTTTTTTTTTATTGGCATAAACAACCCAATTTATTATAAAAATATTTTTAAATCAAACGAACATTTTGTCGAATTATGTGAACATCAACGTATGGATTAAATTATGGTTATTTTTCGGGATTAAAGTTTAATATTGGTCTCATAGTAAAAGTACTTCATAATGATGAGTATAGTGACCCCTTTTCTGGGTTCTAAAACTGGTAATAAAAATAAGCTTGTATGTAAGGGAGTTAAAAAACATTGATACAATTTGGGGGTGGTTATTTTTCTTTTATAAAATTTACCTTTTTATTGAAAATATAAACTAAAGCAATCTAACTTCAATAATCTCTACTTGCAAAGTGCTGTTCATGGTCATTTCTAACAGTAAAACTTAGTGGGAGCGTCTTATGCGGGCTTAACATAAGATATAGATTCAGTGTACGAAGATAAACCGGCCTTCCCTTAATTTAATGGTGTGATAATGACTCATTATGTCCTAGACAATAGGCGTTCTTCTTCATCTCCCGTGTCGGCACGTACTTAAACAAAAGACGGTAGCGAGGAGGTATGCCTACTAGTTTATTTAGAAAAGAAAATGAAGTGTCATTAGGTTTTTTGATACCGGGTCCGCATTTTTGGGTATCACCTTGGCATGACACAAATCATGTTGGGGTTGAGCAGTGAATGAAAAAGTGGTGGTTTCAGCCGGTAAGAGTCACACAGCGCACCAAAAAGAAAGTCATGCTAGGCTTTCAGGGCTCAGGGGCTTGACCACGTTTTTTACACATATTATTTCAATTGATGACAATGGTACCCTAGGAAGGGTAATTTGTGGAAAAAAGTTTACCTAATTAGAATAATATTAAGTTCACTTTCAGATTTGTCACGGAAGAACTGAAATGATTTTGTGCAGTCTGTGATTTCTGTGTCCTTGAGATTTATTACGAATTTTTACGTTATTTATTATCCTGCTTTTGACTTCAGGATTAGCACCAAATACTTATCCTAAAGTTGATAAAGTTAAGAATGTTGCAATAACTTATTTACCCTTAAGAACGATAAGATAAAACAGTTTTCAGTGTAACTTTGACTTGTCTAAGCCGATGTTTTTGTATGTAGGTGTGTACGAATTATTATCTTATGTACTCACTATGTAATGTGACCGCTTATTATTAGGTGGACTGTCAGCTTACTTGCCATCCAATTACTATATTAAGTGATCCATTTAAGAATGACTTTAGCAGCCTTGTTACTTACAAACAACCCGACTGCATAAAAATAACTTTAATTAAAACTAAAAAGAAACAAAACAAGCAATTACTCTGCTCTAGGGTTTTTTAAATTGACTTTTTTTATTTTACACTTTTTAGTCAAAAACCCGCAACTTTTTAAAGAATTTTGTGTACACAGTGACACTTGTGCCATCAATGAGAATCAAATGGCGTATCATTTTTCAAAATCGGTCGAGCCGTTGAATAGTTATTAGTGGACATAGAAACGGACATACATACATACAGGTCAAAAACATAAGTTTCCCCTTGGGAGTCGCGGCAGTCTGGTAAAAAATTGCATAAATTGCAAAGTCAGATAACTCTTAGCCAAGAAAAAATTTATATGGCAATTTGATAGTCAGTCTTAGTAATTAACTCACTTATAGGTACCGCCACGAGTGGTGAGCACAAATTTCACCTGTGCATTTGTTAATATTCCGGTCTCTTTGGCGGAATGAAGAAGGCGGGGGGCGCCGATCTTGCAGTCGACTGCATGCGATTGGTTCGTCAATGGATGCTCATCGTCTATTGGTCTATCGCCTGTCATTCGGCTACTGTACACTTTTGTGCAATAATAGTGAATCACGTTTTGAATTTTTATTAGTTTATTTTTGTTATTACGTATTAGATGTTTTTTTTTTTAATATAGTTTAATTTCGTTATTTCGTATTTGTTGTGTTTTTGGTTTAATATAGGTTATTTTCATTATTACATTTTATAAAAATGCTGTGTTTTAAATTTATATTTTCTATGTATTACCCTTTATTTTCCTAAAGTGTAAATGCGCGAAATCCTACAATCTGTGCTCACGACTCGTGGCACCAATTATACCATGGACACATAAAACTGTTTATAAATTGTCACTTACAGTTCCTTTCGGTTTTATTTACATCACCATAAAAGGGTAAACCACTCCCCATTACCTACATTTTGCCTGTACCAAGGTATCGATTGCTAAATACAACGAACACACAGCCAAACCCCGCGGTTACAATTAGTGATAAACAAAGGAGCATCACTATGACACATAATACTGCTTTAATAATATAATAAAGGTACACAGTTATTTTATTTGTTTAAACCATCTTTGAAACTACCAGTAGGATTGGAAAAAATCTTTTTGTATGTAAAATGTATTTATAGAAAAGTATATATTATTCTAGCCGACCTGGCAAACATCTTCCCAAATATGACATTTTATGTTTAGGTGACCTACTGACAACAGCGTCACCTACCCGGTTCAATTGTGTTTTCAAACCATCCAGGAACCCACTGAAACATACAATTTCATCCAAATCGGTCCAGTCGTTTAGGAGAAGTAAGGTGACAAATACACATACAGAAGAATTATATGGGTGAGCAAATACATTTTAATAACATATAACCTAGCCCTGTATTATTTTTCAAACGCTTAGACCCACGGGAGCATAGAGATAACCAAAGTAACTTAAAGTGGGTAAAATAAAAGACGAAGTCGCGGGCAAAAGCTAGTATTATGATAGGCTGCAGTCATGTGACATGCAGTCATTGACCGAGTTTACTCACTGTGTATGAACGATGTAGATCACTATCGCTGTTGATTGCTATCTTCATACGTACTCACTGATAAGTGGCCGGCTTCTGTAGTTTAGACTCTTTTTGTGTTATGACTATTTTGTTTTGTCTTTTGAATTTAGAATTTTTGTGTTTTTTTTTTGATAACACTTCGGAAGGCTTAGAACGAGGCCGAGGAGTTGACCCCACTCCTTACAGGTGCAATGGTGTGTAGCGGTAGGGGGGAGGGGGGGATTAATTGAGATATTTAAAGTAAAATAATTTCTATTACATTTCGCGTGACCCTACACACAGAGGCGCCATACGCAATCTGTGGTATTATCTATACACATAACACAACATCACGCCTGTTATTCTTGAAGGGTGAGGCAGAGGTGTATCCATTAGCCCACCCACATTTCGTTTGACAGGTCATAAAAAGTACGTCAATTGATTGGTGTTGCCATCTACAATATTGGTGTCGCACTGCTGTGCTCATCAAAGGTAATCAGTGCACAATGAATATGACAAGAGCGTTGCCAAGAGCTGAGGACATTAGGCACGTCGCCATTGCCATGTCGCTGATAAAGGTCGATCATTTTATTAGCCGCTTTCATTCAAACTGAACGTTTTTATTTTTATTATTGGGTGAATAGACACTGCGAGGTTGCACTGTTACTGGTCTGGTCGTTACTGGTCGGGCGACCGACCGCGCGGTCGTGCGGTGTACCGTGGGATAATTGGCGCTTCACCGCCTACCGCAACGGTGCGCAGTGCCATGTATTAATCGCCTTAACGTTTAATGTAACTTTGGTAGTGTGACAATGAAGAGACTGTATACTATAATTGTAACTTGTTACCTTCCTTTTAAATATAGAAAGCATTAAAAAAAAAAAAGATGTGTATACACAGGTGCACTCTCTCTACCCGCACTCTCATAGACCGATAGGAGACACGAGCGGTACGAGATCAGGCGCAGGATCAACGGCTTTACGTGGTTTCTGAGACACGAGGGTGTGACACAGTCAACTTTCAAACTCCGGGCTGCTACTGAGAAATTCACAATGAAAAAGCCCTATGACATTTTTTGCCTGAACTGAGAATCGAACACAAGACCTCACGGTCAGCAGTCGCGCTTGGGACCACGAGATCAACAGGGCAGTCCAAGTACAGTATTTAAAGTAAGAGGTTATAATTGCTATAGCATGCTAAGGTTTGAATTGCTGTAAACGACGTAGACGACGTCGAAAGGTCGTAAGTAAAAAAATGACAATGGTGCCGATTCTCTTGGTCACAAACTAAACTAAAATTAGACTATTTCCATCTTTTTCTGTCCAATAAAATAAGAAAGAGACTAATGTAAATAAGAGCTGCCAAATTTAGTCAATCTGACACATCCATACAATTATAGTTGATATCTTAAAACGTTTAGATTAAAAATACGGAAATGTTCAAGGCAAAACTAATTTGACATCGCTAACTTAGTTCTTTAATGTCACGGAATGTCACCGTCCTTTCATTTCGATGTATGTTAGTAAGAGATGTCAATTATCTAAATTTAGTCTAGTTTGTGTACAAGGGAATCGGTGCCAATCTATTGTTTTGTAAGATGGCTACTCCATATTGTGACCGCTACTGTACATGTGTGTGTTAAACCTTACCTTATAGAGAGATCGAAAGCTCACAATTATTGACTTCATTTATTTGTTCTTAATCTCAAAAGACTGTATACAAATTAAATAAATATTCTGATCAAAAGACGAATACAAACAAACATAAGTACATACAGCTGCTTTCTATGTATATTTAAATCAGTTCCCTGGGGCGTCGTAAGTGACTCCGGGTTTGGTATGAGGTGGGTTAGGCAGCGGTTGTGCCCGGAGAAGTTGTTCTGATAAGATCAGGCTCAGAAATCTAGTACCTAGCCCTAGGGATCGTGTGAGCCAAAGAACAGTTATAATATAGAGGTATTAGACACGGGCTTATAAATGTACTTACTTACGCAAAACGGAATATCTTATCCAAAGAATAAATATGATAGTTTGACATATTATTTTCCTTACAAAAGAGTTATCTGACGATTGAAAAACTAGCCATAGGGGTGTAAAAAAAAAAAAATTGACAAACAAAATAAATATTTTTTTAATTGCGTAGGTAGTACCGAATGACCTTGTACAAAGGCTTTTGCAGCGTCTTTCCGGTTGAAAATCAGGCTTATAGCCGGCAGGTACGGTCAGTACCAGAAATCATTTAACTTCTTTTTTTTTTTTTATTTTAACTTATTTCTTTTAGTCCGTGTAAGTATATCATAAACCATATGATATGGTACTCAGTAATGAATTAGTTTTCATCAGTGAAACATTTTTGTAATCAGACCAGTACTTCCAGAGATTACCTTTTTTAAACGAGAAAAAAAACATGAAAACAAACAAAGTTTATCTCTTTTTATACCATTTGTATGGACAAGATTAAAGGAAATGCGGAATTTACAAACGATATAAAATAAATTCTTAGCTTTTAATTAAACGCTAAACAGCAGTGTATCGTAGATGATATTGTAAAAGTAATAGTGTCAATACACTTTTGTCGCTGACTGTACTCGTTAGGAATATTTCGTATTCCGTGTCCGAGTGAATAAATTACTTGAAATTCCACTGCGCATCTGTTTTCATAGTGCAGATTCTTGCAAGTAAGGTAACGAAATATTTGTGACGTAAAATGATCCGAATTGCTTTCAGCTTTAGTGTCCAAATTAGTCTAAGTTATTGTTAGAGTTATCTGTTATTCAGGATTCTGAGTGGAACGTAACGAATGTCATTGATATTTGTGGGTAACGTCGTAGACTTATGGTATAATGGAGCCGGAGGGATCTAAATTTACAGAGTGGTACTTACGTATAGATTAGCCAGAACGGCTAAACGGATCGAAATGAAGTTACGCACAGAGATAGATTATTTATAGTTTAAACCAGCACATAGGTGCATACTTACGTATGGAGTTTCTTGCCCATTCTTCTCCATACAAAACTACCTTTTGGAAGGGGCAACTAGATTCAATTCTATTTTTTTTTCATGTAATGATGTTCAAAAGTGCCTTATAGTGGCCTAATTGAAATAAATGATTTGACTTTGACTACTTTTTATCAAGGAAAAATTATCAATTCAATTATCAATTCGCGTGGGGTGGAGTCTAGTCAAATTAAACAAAAATTGTACCCTAAATAAATTGCACGGCATAAAGTACCTACTTATTGTTTGTAACTCTATATAATTATATTTCCAAAAAATGCATATTGATTCTAAAAAAATGACACCCATCCTAAGAATGGCTGCGACAATACCTCGCACCCTGATCGATATAAACATTTTTATGTATACACAAACTGTGCTTTGTCTGCAATTACTACTATTATCAAAACTAGGTCTCAAGTTCAGTCAAAAGGCATAGTTAAAAGCTAAACATGGACCCAATAGTGTTAGTTAGGAGGGAGGCACTATAATGCCACCCAATAATAGGTAAGGTCAGTGAAATTTTCTGATAAGAGCCGAGTTCAGCGCGCGCTGAATACTAATGTTATCCTCTGCCAAATTGATTTATATCTGCACGAAGTCGCCCTGTGTATTTTCACAATATTCTGTACGGCTATGTGGGATGTGAGGGAAATAAAATGGACTAGGCGTGGTAAAAAGGTATTGGCACAAATTGAAGGTAGCCTAAATAATATATAGGCATGTTTGACTGACACATGCCACGTGTAGGTACTTCTCTCTAAACCGATAGAAATGTCTTTTGTAAAATCAAAACTTGCGAACCGAGATCATACGCGTACCGTAATATTATACTCGTATATATACTATTCATCATCTCATGAATCTTGCTATCATATAGGTACAAAAATATGTTTCTCAATCAAACTAGTAGTTCCAGAGATTGGCGTGTTTTGAGTTTTGAATAAAATTATATCAAGATACTTTATCATAGTCGTATTTCCAATTCGAAAATCGAGTCGAAACTAATACTTTTAAATCAGATCAGCGCGTTCTACTAGGTCCTCCGAACTGAACATTTTACAGCGATTTGATCAAAGTATACAAAATGTTCAATGAAAAACAGATTGGAACACCGAGAGCTGAACAAGAAACGTTCTTCAAAGTCTACAATGTCGATATTAATATCAATTCTTTTAGAGACTTTAATATCAAAGTGCCAGATTCGCAAAAGAAAGCTCAAGTGTTGGCGAATCAAATATATTGCAAAATTAAATCACGTAAAGCTAATATATCCGAGCGTACGAGTTGTACGAACACACACAACCACACACACACCCTCACACAACTTCTTACAGCGTACGCGTGTGTGCAAAAGGTAAACGTTATTTGTTCACTATCCTTTGTAACTGTGGGAGTGGGACAAAGGGTAAAATTGTATCTTGAAAATATGATTGGAATGTACTTTTTGTTTGAAAGTATCATCTTTTTTGTAATACACGTCAAATATTTAGCCTAGAGGGAGCAAATAATGTTGGGTCTTTTCTTTTTAGTCAATAGAGTTCTGTTCAAACGCGTAAATGAAAAGAAAATATTTGTCTTCTATTTCTAATATTAGTGGCCTTTTTTGTTTACCTAATAGCATCCACAGCAGATGATCCTACTGAGTAGCTGACATTAATTATTTCGTTGTGTTAATTACGTTTCTCTCAGGGGAAGACTACATTTTGGTAGTCATCCAGCTGATATGATATTAATGACACAGTGAAACACGCGCAGCGTACAAGGTGCATGTAATAACATAAATTGTAGAAGTACTCGTACTTCTAATGTGATGATACAATCTATTACTAGATACATTTGGTGTACAATAAACAAAAGAGATAGGCATGCAGGGTCGGCAGATATAGTTGAAGTTTTCTTAGAAACAGATTTAGTACTTTTTACAATTATAAACCTTTTTTTGTTAAATATATGTTGTGTTCAATATCGTTTGGAGGTACGAAACCCTTCGTGTGCGAGTCCAACTCGCACTTGGAAGAAGATGGTGGAGAAACATATCTGCGAACACTGCTGCAATACTGTTTGGATTATCAAAGACAAAGGTGGTAATCAGACAAGAACAATATGCTTAGAATCTGGGATAGGCCGTTTTTTTCTGCAACAGAACTATTTATACTCTGTCTCGTTAAATAAATTCATGATAACCTATAGATATAAAAATACTAAAATAGTCTAGACACTAAGAATTGTTTGGCAAACAAGTTGTTTTCGAGAAAAGCCGCAAACAAAATTTTATATTAATTGTTTTGTCTTCGATACTCAAGGGTTCGACCAGTTTGAAGTTATTTGTCCTTTTGATTGATAGTATATAGTATCTTGACTAAATCAATAATTGGAAGGTAATATAAATAATGCACTCTATGGAGACAATTAAGTTGTTGTTTGAAAGTGAAAGATGCGTGTTATTGTTGTATTATCGCTGTGTTTAGTTGCTGTTTCAGGTAATAAATAAATAAAAAAACATTTGAATATATCTATTAAAAATATAAGTTTTTAAGGTTTAAAATACATTGCATCGTTATGGACCTTTCATTTTCGCTATGACAATACAGTTCACAATTTAATAAACTATTTAAATATTTTTTTAAAACAAGCTTTATTTAAAATCATTCCTATTTTGAGTATTGGACATTATATTGTCATCAGAACTAAAGGTGTGTGCAAAATTTCAGCTCAATCGGATAACAGCAAATGGTCGAAAAATGGTTTGCAAATTTTTAAAGGACAACTTACTTACATACATACCTACATACGAACAGTGCAAGCTAAATAAAAGCTTGTAAAAATAGCAGTATTTGCAAACGAAAATTCTTCGTAGAAAAATTTATGGTTCAACTAATTTCTGTGAGATTAACAAAAAAGAAAGTACCTTATTTTGAGTAAACAAAAAAAAAGAAAGGCACCATTTTCGTTTGAGGTATTTTCTCGCAAAATTCTAAGGAGGCGATAAAGGGAAATGGGTTAATGTGCCGTTTGTAGACGATGGACCACTAACCCTTTTTCCTGTCTTTTCTTACAAAAAACATCATTTACATTCTTTTTTTATAAAATCTATAGGTAAGATTTGCAAGCTTTTGACTTTTCTTTTATCTTTTTATTTCACGATTTTAATATCGCTCTGTAATACTTTATCACTGTTCTTTTTTATAACCGCACACTCGCATAACTACGATTAAATTTTCACCCGAACTAAAAATGCAGTAGGCGCTGTTAATTCTATAAGATCTAGGAAGGTTTTTTTTTTTGACTGCCTCGATGGTCTAGTGGTCGCAAAGCGCGACTGCTGAGCATGAGGTCTTGGGTTTGATTCCCAGGTCGGGCAAACTGATAATGGGTTTTTCCATTAGTAATTACTAAGTAGCTGCTTCGGAGTCTGGATTTTGGACCCGGTTGATGGCAATGGGCTCCCCCAATTAATATTGGGGGACCACCTCTGCCTAACTCTTCGGAGATTACAGGCGTGATGTGTTGTTATGTTATTTTTGCAGTACACACTCAAGGTTCCACTTTAGTTGTAATCAATGGGTCATGGCGCTTCTTATCGTTCATATAAGAGGTTCTAAGCATATGAGTGGTCTGTTTTAAAGTATTAATTTATAAGTGCATTGAGTTGTTAGCTGAGTTTATAATTATCTAAAACAAACCGCAAATAGAGTCGAAAATTATTTGCCATATTACTCTTACATGCAATTACGCAATTTTTAACTTTATTTCTTAAACGTTTTAGTTCATTATCAATTGATTAATTAAAACTATTCAAGAAAATAAGTTGACCGTAGACGTAGAGGATTTTGTATAACCAACTCTTTGTTTGGAAAATACCGCATTAAATCTACTGACATTCAAAATGTCTTTAGGCTCAGTAGGTGTTTATCCAGAAGTAGATTGAAAGACAGGCAGAGGATAATGACGTCTGACTTTACCTGTAACAAAAAACAGTAATCTTAAAGTAAACTTGTTCCATTAAAGCTAATAAAACGAAAGCCATGAAAACCGGTGAGGCCTGAGATGTTTATAAAATGGATTTTATTAACCATAAACAATATCTTCATTACATTTTCTCTTTACTGTGGACGTAAAGTTTATAATAGGTACGTGTTTTAATTAATACTTAAAGTAACATCTTTAAACAAAACGGCCTATGTTTATAACTAGCTTTTGCCTGCGTCTTCCTCCGCGTGGAAACCGTGGTTTAAAATTAGTTCTTGTCCAAATCACAAGCTACGTCAAATTTTATTACGATTGGTTTGATGGTTTTGCTGTCATGAGGTAGCAAACAGACAGACAGACAGTTATACGAGTAATTATGCATTAATATTATTAATGTCGATAAATTTCTTTTTTTATCCAATTTTAGATTGTACTGATTTTAGATTGTACTGATATAGAGAGATACTACTCGAGAGATATTTTTTTAAAGTACTCCTCCTCTTTTTATAAAAAAAAGTCAGCTGTGCCAGCATCACCTACTCGGCATTAGGCAATAGTTCATTATTATAATGTACCGGACTTATTTTAGTGGATATCGCAGTTCGAGGGATGCCTGCATTCTCTGTAACTGATTTTTCCATTGCCTCTATAAGGTGTTTAAATAAACATTATCTATTATTTTTATTTTAGCCGTCCCTGCTAATCCTCAAAGGATTGTAGGGGGAACTGAAACTACTGTAGACCAGTACCCAACTATCGCTGCGCTGCTGTACTCCTACTTCGGAGTAAGTTTTTCTCAGGCTTGCGGAGGCACTATCATCACTCATAGATCGATCCTCACCGCTGGTCATTGCCCGTCGTAAGTTATCATTGTAATAAGATTTTAAACTTTACAAAGAAATCATTTTGTGTCGTTATATGATTTTTGAGTTTTCTAGTTTTCTTGTAAAGTTTCAATAGATTCCATCCTGATATTAATTAGTAGTATCTTGGCATAAATAGAGAGAAACGCGACTTATCGATCTCCACTTCAGTATCCGATTGCTGTTAAATAATTGCTAATTTGTAATGAAGTGGCCGTAGACAAAAATTAAACAAAAAATTTGCTTCTATTTCAGAGGAGATTCAATTATTAAATGGCGGATCCGAGTTGGTTCCAACTTCGCCAACAGTGGCGGAATCGTGCACACAGTCATCGCCATCTTCGTCCATCCCAAGTACAACCCGCGAACTATTGACAATGATGTCGCCATCTTGCGAACCACCGGCGCCATTATATATGGAAATGTGGTGCAACCCGCTCCTATAGCCGGAGCTAATTATAATCTCCCTGATAATGCCGTTGTGTGGGCAGCTGGGTGGGGTACTGTCTCCGTAAGTTTTTTATAGACATAAGTAAATCATTTCTTCCTTGTTTTCTCAGAACACGGGCTTAATAAATTATTTGTTCACTTCTTATGCATTATAATTTTCTTTTTTTCTAGTCTGGTGGTTCACCTTCTGAGCAACTACGTCATGTCCAGTTGTGGACTATAAACCAGGATATATGTAGAAGCCGGTATGCAGCTCGGGGCTCGAACGTTACTGACAACATGCTGTGTTCCGGTTGGCTTGACGTGGGTGGTCGCGACCAGTGCCAGGGTGACTCCGGTGGTCCCCTCTACCACAACAATGTCGTTGTTGGTATCTGCTCGTGGGGTGCAGGCTGTGCCTCAGCTCAGTTCCCCGGTGTCAACACACGTGTATCTCGCTTTACTAGCTGGATCCAGGCCAACGCTAATTTAGATTAAAATGACGAGTAATTTTATTTCATCAATGCTGATATGGACGCCTTGATAAAAATATTGGAGGGTTCACGATGGATTCACAATAGATCGCTATGCCGAGTTTTCTGTTGGCACTTGATTTGACTATTTGTTAATCCTCCATTCTAATGTTATTAAAAAATTAAGCACTTTTTTATTTTCATTTTTACTTATTTTTAGATGTCATCTGTCAGCGTACTAATGATTACCTACACATTGTTATGATTCGATTTTTAAACACAACTTTAATTAATGTTTCCTTTAAACAGTTTCAATGTTCTCGCAGCCATCTTTATTAAACGTTAAAATCGTTGATTAATTCATAAATACAGTAAATAACTGCCAGCTGAATAAATGTAATGCCTTGATAAAAACAAAGCAATATAATTAATCTGACATCGCTTTATGCGCTGTAATACTATTATCATTGCTGTTTTTTTTTATACTCGCATAACTACGATAAAATTATCGCCCGGAATAAAAATACAGTAGGCGCTGGTTCTTACTACTTAGATCATATAATTGCAATCTTTCAGTTCAAAGTTCCGGAATAAATATGGTCATGGCTGAATGGTACAAAAATGTATGTTATAAAATGCATAACTTCACAAAAAATACGACCATCTATCTACATAATGGGCAGAGTTTCTCAATTGTGCGATATCGAGATTAATGTAGGCAACGAAAGGCAAAGGGCCCGCCATTTTGGAAGTACATAAGTTATTCGGCCCGTGCAACGCTTGATATATTTGAAACCGATGCTTTCATTTGTCAAATAAAACTTTGTACTACTTTTAACGGGAGTCTTAAATATTGAGCATGAGGTCTTGGGTTAGATTCTCAGCGTGGGCAAAGTGTTATTTGTTTTTTCCATCGGAATTTCTCAGTAGCAGTTTCGGAGTCTGGATTTGTGTCTATAACACATACATACACATACATAAATTCACGCCTTTAACTTGAGGCTTAAACATAACTGACGAAATTTGGTTGTAATAATATGAGTACTCTCTGCTTAACCCTTCAAGGATTACCGGCGTGATGTTATGTTATAATTTAAGAAATTTAAAATTAATTAAATTGGCGATAGCTTAATTTATACCCTTTTGTTTTTATATTGTGTTGCGGCGCCTGATTAGTTTTGAATAAAAATATAACGCATTTGAAGTAAGTTTGCATGTAATAAATATTGAGTAATTAAATCAATCGATTCTCGATAAAATATAGTGTTTAAATTTTCATTAGGCGCTTTGTTCAAGCGCGGTACAATTTCGGATTAGATTTTATAATTAACATTATACTAAACTTTTAGGAAACGGTTTACATATAAGTAGTATTTTATATTTTATTAAGAACGTAAATATGTACAACTAAATTGGAGATATTTTAGTAACTACTTATAATTGTGTGAGCATTGCATGTGGAATCAATCGACTAATAGCCACGATCGACGGGTTGGCTACCCCTGATATACAGGGTCCTACCGACTTGAATCTATAGAATAGTATCACCGCTTCCTTTCTGTTGTTCAACCCTTCAAGAGGAGTTTATGGACAGCGTGCCCCATACTCGATATACTCCATTTTTAAATAAAAAGAAAAATAGACAAAGATAATTTGGTCCTGGGGTTAGATTCCCAGGTCGGGCAAAGTGTTATTGGGTTTTTTCATCAGGAATTTCTCAGTAGCAGCCTCGGAGTTGTGCCCGGTTGATGGCAATAGGCTCGCCCCCTATTACATGGGACTAAAAACATAACTGGCGAAATGTGGGTGTACTAATGGGTACACCTCTGCCTAACCCTTCGGGGATTACAGGCGTGATCTTATGTTATGTTATAAAGATAATTTCAGTATTATAACTCAAGCTAACAGGATTAGTCTGATTAAGTATTGAAGGTAACAATATGATTTATCAATTGAATTGATATACCTGCAAAGCCGGTACTGGTGGACTATTTTGTAACATCTATGGAAGGTTAGATTAACACAATAAAATTAGCTAATAGTTATATTTATCTCTGGATAATCTACATAGACATTGGTTAAAGTACATCATAACATCACTTCGGTAACGGTTGGGTAGAGGTGTACCCATTACTACACCCACATTTCGCCAGGTATGTTTAAGTTCCATGTAATACGGGGCGAGCCTATTTCCATCAACTGGGTCCAAATCCAGATTTCGAGGCTGCTACTTAGAACCTACTTGGTTAAAGTGAATCTACTACGTATTAGATTATTTTTTGTATATATACACAGCAGAAAGTTAGGTGTACAAGGGAGACACGATGTGTGTCATTATTGCTATATTGACTAGCCTTTTTTTTTCTGACTAAAAAACCACCCTGTTCCTTCTGTTACCCTTTACGTTCCGGGGCCACGGTATACTGTTAAGACGTCCCGCAACCCCGGCAGGCGTTGGCCCCGTTGGGGGCCCCGTCCTTGTGCTGACAGCTCTTTGAGGCGCGTGCGAACAGAACGCGCCGTCGACCCGGGCTTGGTCCTTGATCGGACGGCGAGCTACCCATTATTCGCCGTCCGCAAGCCCGCTCCTACGGTGGCCGGATGTCGCCTCGCGACGTCCGACGCCCTGGTCGTCTCCCGCGGGTATTGACTACTCTATCATCAGAAAGGAGCAGTCAATGACTAATTTACAAAAATAGCGAAATATATGTACTTCGTTTTGGTTATACAAAAATAAAAATCAATTGCCATGGGTTACCATTTAAAATACTTGAAAAATGGGTTCAAGCAGTAGGTGGAGTAAAAAAAAGAAAATTAGGAAAATAAAAGAATTCGTTTTACATTTATTATGATCCTAGTCAATCACATTACAAACGTCAATTAATCAGAGGGTAAGCTGTAACGCAATTTTAAACTCTATTCCTGTTAGAATTTAGTTCATTATCAATGTTTATTAATGAAAACCACTACATCTTAATCTGTGCTTATTCATAGAAATAGCATTGGTGTACAACATACTAAACTATTGCTTATCCCTTTGGACGTATTCAAATATGCTTTGAGCCGGTCGTATCCGTGTCCATTCATTCATGAGATTGAGAATTTCTGCTTGTTATTTTCATTGTAGCTTTTTTATGAAATTCGGGCTGTCAAACATTTTATCATAATATCAAATCTACATGGTGTTGTTGAGGATTTCTAAAACCACTAGAGATTAAAGTTGTGCTGTTTAAAAGCAATAAAGTATGTTACATAAATCATTAAAAACAAAATCTCTATGGATATATTATGTTTACTCTGTAAATAGGTTAAAAATAAGACTATTACGCGTCAATTTTATTATAATAAGTAGGTGTTTTGTAACCGAAACTCTAAGAAGAAACACAGATATAAACACAAATGTCATAGTGTCTTTAAAATCTAAACTGTTTCTGGTAATGGTCAGATATCTATGTATCTGACCATTACCAGAAACAGTTAAATGTATGTTAGATCTGGGTAGCCAGGGGGCCTTTTTTTATTTTGTAAAAGTCATCAAATGACTCCTTCCGCCCTCGGTGGGGCGGAAGGGACTGTCAGACTTTTACTGACAAAAAAACCACCCTGTTCCTTCTGTTGCCCTGTACGCCACGGTATCCTGTTAAGACGTCCCGCAACCAGCCAGGGGGCCTAAAGCCATGTCTTAAAACAGTAGTATTTTAATATTACTTTGTAATTTCTTTTGTTGGATTTTCAAATCTCGGCGTTGAGTCGAGCGTTAATAATCCAACAGTGTGTAAGGCAAAGTAAATATTAAAATAATATTGTTTTAAAAGATGGGGGTAGGCCCCCAGATCACCGCTCTATTGATAAAAATAAATAAATACTAAATTCATTTATCATGAAGCCTCGTTTACATAAGGACAGTTTCTTGATCGTCAAAAGGTGAGTATGTCCAAACTCTACATACTCATAGGCAAGAAAGCCAGCAAAGTCTACCTCGATTTAAATTTAGAAATATTACCATCGTTCTGGAATTCTGAAACGTCACTAGTAAATAGTTTATTTGGATATTAATAGTCATAAAATAATCAATCAAATAAAAATCCTATGTTATTGCATACTCACTACTTTCCGATACCAAGGTAATAGGATAAGATTAACCCGGTAGCTAAGCCTAGATTAGATTACTAATAATTTATTAGTGTGTTGCATAAAACACTCATTGTCGATACTTATAATTTATGAGGCGTAAATGTTTTTTTTTTTCAGTAACAATGTCGCGATCTGACTCAAAAAGAGATGAGGCAGAGTTACTTTTGCTTTTATAATATTAGTAAGGATCGATAAACCATGAAATACAAATGAAAAACAGGATAAAAGAAGACAGTTTAGACAACTCAATAGAATTAAAATGGAAATTTAGAATATAGCGTCCTGATTTACCTTCAGAAGGTAATAAATAATTCTAATCTTATAATGATGTGTCACGGTTAAAAGTACTTGTGATTTCGAGTGTTGACGCCCTTAGCATTGATGTTATTTGGAAATGTTTCGACGAAAGTAGCAAAGGACTTGACGATAAGTGAAATGACTACGGTTGGCTGTCAACAATAGAACACAATTCTGCGTAATTCGTACAAAATTCATTCACGCCTGTAATTTCCGAAGAGTTAGGCAGAAGTGTACCCATTACACCGGTATTTCGCCCGTTATGTTTAGGTCCCATGTAATAGTGGGCGAGCCTATACCGGGCACAAATCTAGACTCCGAGGCTACTTATTCTTCATTTCTGTGATTGCCTGCAATGCTACAAGGAAAACCCTTAACTCAATTGATAAGCAAGATAGAACAACCGTGGTTTATAGAAAACAGTAGTTAAACATGTGACAAATAGTAATTGAAGTTATCTATCATAGATAAATCGGATATTATGAATCAGTGTAGCTACTGTATATAAATAATGTGAGGGAACTAGAAATGCAAGTGGTGCATCAATTTTCATCATGCGTGCAATCATCGTTGTACTAGCCTTAGGGTTTGCTGTCGTTACAGGTAAGTAACTTTGTGTTATAATTTTTTAACTCCCGGATTTTAATATTTAATCTAATATATACAAAAATATGTGCAATGGTCCCTTTTGTCAGAATTAAATCTAGTTAACCATAGAAGAAACCTCTGAAGTGATTCTAGATCAACACGTGTCTGTAAACAAACAATAGTGCTGTAACGCAGATTTAACAATTAAATATAGGTGTACAAAGGCCTAGAAACTTTTCTTCATTTGTTTTTTTGAAGAAATCGTTTCCCGTCCGTAGGAATTTCTCCTGTGCTGTAGGTGTATTTACAAACATATAAACTCACATACACTAACCAACAGACCCAAAAACTGTAGACCATTTAAATACTCGTATTTTGTTCAGTAATGGAACTCGCGACACGCAGTGCAGCAAACAATTGTGTCGCTAATTTAGAGCTTGTATGTCATTTAATTTTTTAAATTGTTTTCCACTATGTGATTTTTGCAGCTGTACCTACAAAACAATCTGTGATTGTGGGTGGGTCTCCGGCCGTCGTGAGTCAGTATCCTAGCGTCGTAGCTCTGCTGTACTCGACCAATGGCAATAACTTCAATCAAGCATGCGTAGGCACCATTGTCACCACGAAAGTTATACTTACTGCCGCTCATTGTGTTTAGTAAGTATGCAATACACTAAATTATACCTATACTAGTTTATGTATATTACACCATGGGAACTGAACATTTTTCGAAATGTCTTATTAAAAAAGACTATTGAAAATTTCTGTTTCTTATTAAGGCCGAGTTTAACTTGTTTTCTAATAACTTTTGAGATCTATGTTTCTTGCATATTTGTAGGAAGTTTAATTAAAGTTTATTTATTTTGATAAATATGGAAATTAATTACCATTTTTAGCAAATGTATTGGTTATTGCTTTTCTCCACTCTCATGTAATGATTACGAACTTAGTTGACATTACGGATACCTGGAGAACGGTGTCGCATTCATTGCATTAAAATGTTTTTCTTTTGTTTAGCGGTGACGCCGCCTTCAAATGGCGTGCTCGAGTTGGTTCCAGCTGGGCCAACAGTGGCGGTACTGTCTATGTACTGAACTCCATCGCCGTCCACCCTAGCTTCAACATCCGAACTTTGGACTATGACATCGCTATCCTGCGCACTGTTGCTACCATCGTCTACAGCAACAACGTGCAACCTGTTTCTATTGCCGGTACCAACTACATCCTGCCTGACAACCAAGTCGTCTGGGCCGTGGGATGGGGGACCACAGCCGTATGTATTTATATTTTATATGATGATTATAGTGTCGTGATGGCCCAGTGGTTAAGGCGCCCGCCTCTCATGCATGAGGTTGTAGGTTCAAATCCAGGCAAGTACCAATGTGAATTTTTCAATTCATATGTACTTTCTAAAGTTTATCTTGGACATCATTGGCATCGGTGAAGGAAAACATCGTGAGGAAACCTGGACTTACTGTTCCACTTAAACCATGTCAGAGGCCCTTGAGGCGGTTTAAAAACTCTGACACAAGGGTGTGTAGGGTCGTAAGGCCTTACTACTCACACGATAACAAGAAGATATGATGATTTATTGATATGTTGTAGCAATCGCCTCTCATGCACGAAGCTCGCAACCGGGCAGGGGCAAATCCAATATTTTCTTTTTTAATTAATTTGTCCTACTTTCTAAGTATATCTTAAACATCACTGACATCGTGAGAAAACCTGGACTTAAAATAATATTAGTCTGAAATTGCGAATCCGCCGCAGGCGTGGTAATCGATTCTCGTACCTTCTTAGTTAGAGAAGAGACCTATTTGCCCTGCATTGGGACAATATATTATTATTATTATTTTTATTATGATACCATGTATATTGTTATTGCTTGTATTAATGTGTTATTATTGTTTTGTAGGCCGGTGCTGCTCCTACCCAGCAGCTTCGTCACATCCAGGCCTGGAGCATTAATCAGTACACCTGTTCCTCCCGCTACGCCGTCTTTGGCGCCAATGTGACTGCAAACATGTTTTGTTTCGGCTGGCCCAACGGCGGCACTCGAGATCAATGTCAGGGTGATTCCGGCGGTCCTGTCTACCACAATGGAATCTTGGTAGGTATCAGCTCATGGGGCTATGGATGCGCCAATGCTGTGTACCCTGGTGTCAACGCTCGTGTTTCCCGCCTTACTTCTTGGATTCAGTCTAATGCTTAATGATCAGCTTAAAATGTTTTCGAGGTCGCTAAATTAAAAAATAAAATGGTTTTTATCCTTTAAATGTTTTTTTATGTCATGCCTATTTGAGTTATATTGTAATGATAGGGGATCCTCATTTTGAGTTCCTTTGTGTGGTAAAGCTTTTTAGGCTTTAAGATTTTAAGGTAGGTTATATAATTTGTAGAAATTCCAAATTTTTATTATCTATGTTCTAATGGAAGTACTAGAAAAATTACTTTTCCACTGATTAGGTTATTCCAATTGGGTTTTCCGTTGAGCTAAAAAAATATTATCAATTTATCAATTTTAATTGTAAGATAATGATAGCAACTTAGCCATTAAGGGTTACCACCCACCTAAAGACATGTCTCTAAAGCATCTTTTGGCATAACATCAAGTAAT
Organism: Hoplodrina ambigua; assembly: GCA_949774945.1. Taxonomy (NCBI): domain Eukaryota; kingdom Metazoa; phylum Arthropoda; class Insecta; order Lepidoptera; family Noctuidae; genus Hoplodrina; species Hoplodrina ambigua. The sequence continues at coordinate 12,489,094 of OX458966.1, forward strand.
AGGGTTCGATTAAACTTTGATTCGTAAATAACCCGACGTTAATCCTACTATCATGATATATTTATAAATTACGCGTCACGTTGTTTGTCCGGGATGGACTTCTAAACTACTCAACCATTTTTTATGAAATATGGCTTACTGTGTGTAATTTAGTCAAATTTAAAATATAGGATAGTTTTTTTATATCGATTATTGATATCTTTACTTACTTCAATCCACAGCAACGATCAAGACCAAAAGAGAATATCAATCGATATTCGATATTCTCAATGAGAATATGGAAATTTATTTTAAAATATGTATTTAATACAAAACAGTTAAAAAAGTCACATACAAAGTACAATCGAAACACATATTTTTAAATAAATTTCGATATTTTGATAATTCGACTTTTAATTTTCGCTATTTTGATCTTCGACATTTTAACATTCGATATTTTGATTTTCGACATTTTAATTTCCGATATTTTGATCGTTCGATATTTTGATTTTCTATATTTTGATCTTCGACATTTTAATTTTAGATATTATATTATGTTATGCACCCTTAAAAGTTTCATTGAAAATCAGTTCAGTTATTTAGAGTTTAGATGTGTGTGTGATGCGCGTGATTATTTCCAACACTAACTAGATCTATTTCCAGGGGCCATATTCGTTTTGAGGGTTGGATTGGCACCTGGTTACTTCAGGGACAGACAGAAATTAAATTCTAAGACAGGCATTATAATCTGCTTACCTTGTTGAAAACAATTAACAGTCCACGTCGATGAGATCAAGTGGGTGACTACCCTGTTACGCCTATTACTGAGATAAGGGTAATACCTACCTACTTACAAGATTATATTAATAGATACGAAGCAGGTAATGAATCAACAGTATAATAATACTGACACACTCGTAACTAACCGTTATCTTTAATAATAAAAAAAAAATAACACGCAATGAATGAATATGACTGCCTCGTTGGTCTTGTGGTCGAAAAACGCGACTGCTGAGCATGAGGTCTTGGGTTCGATTCTCCGTTGGGGCAAAGTGTTATTGGGTTTTTCCATCAGGAATTTTTCAATAGCAGCCTCGGAGTCTGGATTTGTGCCCGGTTGATGACAATAGGCTCGCCCTCTATTACATGGTACTTAAACATAACTGGCGAAATGTGGGTGTTCTAATGGGTACACCTCTGCCTAACCCTTCGGGGATTATGTGATGTTGTATGAATGAATATTTTTATTCCTTATTCACCTACACATGGATCTCATCATCATCTGCCTAGCCTTTTCCCAACTATGTTGGGGTCGGCTTCCAATCTAACCGGATGCAGCTGAATACCAGTGTTTTACATGGAGCGACTGCCTATCCGACCTCCACAACCCAGTAACTGGGTAGTATGATACCCCTAGGTAAGACTGGTTGTTTGACTTTCGGGCTTCTAACGACCCGTAACGACTGTCAAAGATCCACGTATGACAGCCGGGACCAACGGCTTAACGTCACACACACATCCATCCATCCATCCTACACATGGATCTATGGATCTGATTTCCTCCTTATGGTTACAGAATGTAGATTTATTTACATGACAGTCTAGCTAGATCAGTGAACACGATTAGACTTTTGTAAGCTGCTCTTTAATTGATATCTCGTGGATAATGCGGTTGAGTAAAACAACTTGAAGCATCTCGATTGCTGCATTCAGTTCTAACCTAGATAATAAAAATAAAGACAACCGCCTTCAAAAACTACAAAATAAAAAATAACTTTAGCTTGGAAGTCGGCGGCTTTGGTTTTGTTTTTTGTTATGTAGGTATTGCCACCATTGTTGGTGGAATGTGATAGGACTACAATTACCTTACCACTACTATGTAAACACATTTCTTGTGAATAAAGTATTATCTTATCTTACCGACCTCCAAGCTAAAGTTATTTTTTATTTTAAAGTTTTTGAAGGCGGTTGTCTTTATTTTTATTATCTAGGTTCTTTCTAGGACTTCAAAGCTTTTTATTTTTCATTTTTTAGTGCTTGTGTGTTAATGTTTGAAATCCTTCAAAAAGCCCTTTCAAACAATACCTCACACGATATATTTAATTTTTGAAAGTGGTAGGAGGGGGGTTGACCTATCCTCTTTTCTTTCAGTCAGTCATCGACTGCACGTGCAAAAAATGCAAACAAAGCATTTTTTCTCTTGTAACGATAGTTCTGCTGTGATCCTATAAGGAGTTCCGTTCAATATCTCCGAAGTTCGTCATCAGATCATGACAATATTTATATGGGAGCTATTCGGAACTATATTCTTGCAAACAAAAAAAGAATCATCCAAATCGATTCATAATTGGCGGAAAAAAAAACATACGCGTCGAATTGAGAACCTCCTCCTTTTTGAAGTCGGTGGAAAACATCCTTTTCTTCAAACACATCACATTACATCACGCCTGCAATCCCCGAAGGGTTAGGCAGAGGTGTACCCATTGGCACACCCACATTTCGCCAGTAATGTTTAATAAAGTTATGATTTTCTTTAAAAATATTGTTATTATTGCAAATAATGTATTAACGTTAAAACCTGTAAAGATGCGCATATACGTCGTGTGTTCGTGACGTTATTTGTTGTGTTCGGACTGTAGCGCAAAATTATCTTATTAATTAATATTAGATAATGCTCGTAGTCATTATTATCTGAGCGTATTTTCCCACTGGTTATCGTTATCCATTTTAAGTCGTCTAGCTTAGTCCAATACCACAGCCGAGTAGGTACGAAATTGAAGGAACAAAATAATTAGATTTGTTCGTCTTGTTACCTAGTAGTAGGGGAGGCCAGGAACGGATTTTTGGATTTACTGGAGCTCGGCAGATTAATTTAAGGGGGGATACGTTGCACCCTGTTAAGTACCTCCACTATTTATAAGCCTGTATATAGGGCCGAACGTCTAGGGCAGCAGATTTAATTTTTCAAACCATCATATCTAAGAAGTCCCTGCACATAATTGTCAGAATAAGGGTCAGCACGACAAGGATATCAAGCTGAACTGTATGTATATTAATCTAACGCGCTCGAGTATTTCAATGTCATAATTTTTTCTTTTATTTTTTACCATTTTCAACCCCGTCGTACGGCCACCCCCACCATGCAAACCGGTAGATTAATATTGCTCAGTTATCAGAAACACGTGGGGCGCATATACTATTAATATCCGATACGCTCGAGTATTTATTCGTCTTTGTTTTTCATTTTTTTTATCTGTTCTTATGCGCTACCTCCACCAGTGAAAGGGTCCCATCTGTAACCATTTTTACCTTGTAGCATCAAATCTTCATAATCCAAAAGGTCTCCACGACGCGGACGCTGGAGTAAATCTACATTTAGCATCATGGCCTCCCCAAGTATAGTAAATAGCCTTGTTTAATGCATATTTGTACACCTCTCTACACATGATTGGAAATTGGATATTTTCACTGTTCTTGTTTTGTTTTGTATAGATTCACTCCAATTTATACAAGACTGACATGTCGTGTCAGTCACGTTAGAAGCAAATCGGAGTTATGCACTAGAATTTTGACTGAGGCGTGTTGGAATTTCAGTAACATCCCGGCGTTTGGAAGCTGGTGGTGTTATACCCCCTGTAACACCACCCACGGGAAGCACGTTAAGCCGTTGGTTCTGGTATTTCTAGATCTTTGACAGCATGTGTATGCCTAGGGGAAAGCTCAACCGATTTCAAACGTAAAAAAAAAACTGAAAATACTGACACCGCTCAACAATGTTGCAATTTAATTACTGTTGGAGTATTGTTCCAATTTTTTAATTCGTATGAAATCTGTCGGGCATGTCTTGTTTTCAACTCCCGATAAGTTTGACGTGTCAGTGTGTGTGTTTGTTTGTAGCATCGTAGATCCCAAACGGATGAACCGATTTGATTTTGTCTTTTTTTTGTTTGAAACTCAAAATAGTTGGGAGTGTTCTTAGCTATGTTTGATGAAACTCGGTCCTAGATGGCCAACGCCAGGGGTTTTTAAAAAAATATATATTTTTTAATAGGTGCGTATAGAAAACAAGGTAAGCCCGCATCTGAATTGTCTGTTTTTTTAAATATATAATAACTGTTGGGATTGCCCCCTAGGCACGCCACTGATTCATAGATCTTTCATGTAGTCAAAAGCCCGAAAATCTGATAACTAGTCTCACCAAGGGGTATCATGTTCAGATCGGCAGCTGCTTTATGTAAATTCAGCTGTATCTTTATAGACTGGAAGGCTAGGCAGACGATGATAGAGGCGTGATGTGTATCTATGCGATAAAAAAGTGAAATAATACGGTAAATACATTTAAATTCGCACTTTTTATCAAGACGATTTTCCAAATATCAATTTATCACAATATGAATGAAATTATACACTTAGTATCTACTTAAACAGATTAATTTAGTAAGATTGTCAGCAACACGGAAAATCCGTCAGCCGAAGCCTAGTGATAGGGTTTTACCGGGTCTCCTATAGGTATGGTCGTATTTTAGTCAATAAGTAATTAAGCTCGATTATAAGATAGGATAAGACAATAATATTTTTTTAAATGCGTTGGAACTCCTCATTGACTTCCTCCGTCGCGGTGGTGAAGGATCATCACTAGCATAGTTATGAGTATGACAAGAACACGACAATTTTGCGTTATTGCTATCCCAAATAAAGTACCTAACTATAGAAAAAAAAAGTCAATGTAATCATTGTCCGGCGGACAGTTGTATCAATGGCACGAACCATTACAAAGATTACAAATCAGTGTCATGGATTACATATCTGATTAGTATAGGTGTGACGACTCTGCCTTGTTAGTTTGTATATGTCACCGGAAAATAACAAGATCCGTAAGTTTATCAATTTACTAGGAAGTTTATAAACTTTCGTAAGATTTTAAACGGGAGATAAATTGTAATATTTTACGTCCACATTTTCGTAAATTGATAAACTTACTGAACTCACTCGTAAAATAGTAAGTAAGCAGTAACCAAACGCTACGCGCGATCTGATTGGTTGGCTGTCACGTGTCACTTCTCCTTCCTCGCGGCCGCCATTGCTGGCCACGGAACATAAACAAACCGGTTTGCTCGTGCGTTTTTATTAGTTTAGAATGTTGAACTGTGTTGCAACTGTGAAAAATAGCTTTATTTTGTTAAGATTATCTAGCAGTACCTATAATGAGTGACCTACAAGCTGCGGACACCCAAAAGCATTGCCACTATGAACATTGACCAATCAGAGAGCAGTGTGTTATTTTACGTATTTCAAAGATCGTATATTTAAAAGAGTTTCTGTGATTGGTCGAACCATATAAAATCTTACGAATAGATATTCGTTAGTTTATAAATTTACCGTATGACGTCGGAAATTGATAAATTTACGAAAATGTGGACGTAAAATATTACAATTTATCTCCCGTTTAGAATCTTACGAAAGTTTATAAACTTCCTAGTAAATTGATAAACTTACGGATCTTGTTATTTTCCGGTGTCATATACAATTGGGTTTTTCTATCTATTTTGATATAAAAACTCCAATATTCAATGCCTATGATTTTTAATACTATTGTATATTAGCTTTTGCTCGCGATTTCGTCCGCGGTGATATCGGTATCGAGGACGCAGATGAAGTCGGTATAAAAAGTAGCCTAAGTCCTTACTTGGGATCGAAATTTACTCTGTAAATTTTATCAAAACCGGCACAGTGGTTTACTCGTGAAAGCGTAACAGGCAGACAGAGTTACCTTCCCATTTATAATATTTGTATGCATACAGGCGAGAACTTAAAAATATGTAACAGAGAGTACAAAATTCCCAAATATCAGTTTCTATAACCAAGACCAAGTAGGTAAGTACCAGTAGGTCATATCGTCAACCTAATATAAGTTCTTAAGAATATGGGTTTTACTATATTCAGCATTTCAAAAGTAGGTACAAATATTTTGATTTTATATCTTGGTTGTAATTATGGCATGCAGCAGCATTTAGTAATGAACAATAACATAAAAATACTTATAATAAGTCATACAAATTTTATGTTTTTTTGTGAAATCGAAACAATGACACTTTACCGCAGTAGCCAACCTCGTTCTCTCTAAGCTATTGTTATATAACCGTCCTGTTGGTCAATCTCGATAGCAATCCGTGATTAAAATTAATGAACACTACCCGGATTTATAATTGAGACATACCTACGTTTGCAATCGAGATTGCCTGGGTTTATATGACAGATCCTGACCAAGATTGACCAAGATCCAAGGATTAGTCTAGTTTTAACCAGTACCTAAATATCAATAAGGAAATTTAATTTATATTATTAAGGAAATAATATTTATGAATGAACATTTACGCGATTAGAGAAATCATTGTGACAGTCTGTGATATGCTCCAGCCTGAACCGTATATCTTCTTTTTAGCGTGTCGATGACAATTTAAATAGACATAACATCATGACGCCTGCGATCCTCGAAGAGTTAAGCAGAGGTGTACCCATTACTACACAAGATTTGTGCCCGGTTGATGGCAATAGGCTCGTCCCTATTACATGGGACTTAAACATAACTGGCGAAATGTGGTTGCACTAATGGGTAGGTACTCCTCTGCCAAACCCTTCTGGGATAACATGCGTTATGTTAACAACTAAAAAACAAGTATTTGTTAATTATTGCACAGTTGTCGTAATTTTGTTTGATTGTTTACCTATGTCTTTTGTGACAACGTTTTGAAATTTGCTGCGTATGCAAAACCTTGTACTTCTGTGCCAAGTTACAATCGTAATTTTAGGTACGTGTAACGCTATGTTTACTTTACATCAAACTTGCGGTTAGGCATCATGATTTCGATCAACCCGACGACTTTCTTGATTCTAAAAGATTTAAGATAAAGAGTTAAATTGGGTATTTACAAAAGATTAATTAATGTATCGGCAATATATTTGGTATTTCTGTACTAAGATAATGTTTTTATGTCAAAAATATTGACGTTATCTACTTGGCCTTTTCCAACAATATGTTTTGGGGAAGTTGGCTAAGGCCTGATTCACAAGTAAGTGTTGCTGTTAAGTACCAAACCAAGAATGACAGGTAAATCATAGTTATTTACCTGTCCACAAGACTATCACTTGTGTCCGTATTGAATTGATGTCCGGTCTGTCCCGTAGGAAACGATAAATTTTAACAAACACAACATTACGCCTATAATTCTAGAGATACGACGGGATCGCAGAGACGGGTTAGGCAGAGGTGTACCCATTAGTACACCCACATTTAGCCAGTTATGTTTAAGTCCCATGTAATAGGGGGCGAGCCTGTCAACCGGGCACAAATCCAGACTTCGAGGCTACTACTGAGAAATTCCTGATGGAAAAACCCAGTAACACTTTGCTTGATCAGAGAGATCCATAGACCACCACCATAGAGGTCTATGTACTCAGAGGGTTTATATGCGTTTATCCATTTTTCCTATGTTATTTCGATTAAGGTAGTGAGTTGACCGTCGCTTAGATGTTAGCAGGAACCAATCACACAGCTGCATTCGGAAGACCAGATACCAAAAAAAAAAAAAAAAATTGACAACAAATCTAATGTGAACAAGAAAAGTGATGCATTATAATTTACCTTTATATTTTTACAGTTGGTAATCCGCAAATACAGGAAAAGTTATGATTATAATTATCCTTTTTATTAATCTTAGATTATCGTTTATATAACTTCATCAGCATTATCATTTTTAAATGGTATAAAAGCCATAGCAAAGTTGTTATTATCACACTAAAATTTCAGTGCACGACAAAATGCGTGTTATCGCTTTATTGGGTCTATGCGTCGCGGCTGTGGCAGGTTGGTAAACTATAGTAAACTGGATTTTACTGCGCATCGGATTTTTGGAATCAAAATACATTTCAAGTTTTACACTTTTCTTGAGAACGTTTGCACGATTTACACCCAAAATGTTCAGTTTCTACAGGTTTAGGCACTTACCTAAAGTATCAAAACTCAAGAATCAAATGTTAGCTTTTATTATTATTGCGTTATTAACACTGTTATTATTCTGTAGTATAATATAAATTTCTCTTATTATAGCAGTCCCAGCCACTCCCGAAAGGATAGTGGGTGGTTCGGTCACCACTATAAGCCAGTACCCCACCATGGCAGCTTGCCTCTATTCGTTTGACCTGGTAAACTATTGGCAGTCGTGTGGTGGTACCATTCTCAACAATAGATCTGTTCTCACGGCTGCTCACTGCACTATGTGAGTATAATTCTTTAAATAATGTACCTATTACATAGTTTTTGTGGTGGCTGATTGTGTGGTGGAGATGATCTACTTCTAGCTTCGTTTATAATGCTGATAGTGCTCTAAGAAGGTACAAATTTTGAGTATTGGTCATCACAATTCAATTTTTACCTATATGTTTCTTTTCGCAGTGGGCAAGCTGCTAATAGATGGCGCTTCAGAGTAGGCTCGTCCTGGGCAAACAGTGGCGGTGTTGTTCACGCCTTACAATTAATCTTAAACCATCCCAGCTACAACAGCAACTCATTTGACAATGACATCGCGATCTTGCGATCTTCCACTACCATAGGGTTCAACAACAATGTCCGTGCTGTTTCTATTGCTGGTGCCAATTATAACCTGGCCGATAACCAGGTCGTCTGGGCAGCCGGATGGGGCTTGACTTCAGTAAGTTTATTTGTCATTTTATTGCATTCAAAAAAAAAAATTCTATGTTTTGACATATTGATAATGATGGTTTCTATTTTACAGGAGGGTGGATCTCCTTCTGAGCAACTGCGCCACGTCCAGATCTATACAATCAATCAGGCAATTTGCAGGAATAGTTACCCTACCCTTACCGATAACATGTTATGTTCCGGTGTCCTTAATGTCGGCGGTCGCGACCAGTGCACTCAGGACTCCGGTGGTCCTCTTTACCATAATGGTATTCAAGTTGGTGTTTGCTCCTTCGGCACCGGATGCGCGAGGCCACAGTTCCCCGGTGTCAACGCTCGTGTTTCCCGCTACGCCGCTTGGATCTCTTCCAACGCGTAAGAAGTAATTATATGAAATAAACTGTCTTCAAAGTCATGTATTGTTTTTTTTTCTAATTCAAATAATTAAATTCTGTGCTGTAAGTAAAAAGGTAGATATATATTTATGCGGAACATAAAGTTGAAAGTTTGACCTTCAATATCTTTATGTAACCAAATGGTTACCAGGCATTTTCAAGATAGACACATAATGGGAAGGATACGAAACTTTTGACTTCGTTAACTGTCTTTTTCCACCATTTATATCACGAGACTGAGATGTTATTTCAATTCCAAGCGAATGGAAGATGTTAGTTTAACTGCATTTGATCTAGAGAAGTCTTAAGGCTCAAATTGAGTATAACAAGAGTTTGAGTGTAAAGCTAGGGCCAGAAACTGGCAGAGGCAGGGGACAGTAATACAGAACTAAGGGCGCCTTCGAATTTGCCGCAAAATTTTTGCGGCAGCGCTGCGGTCGCACTACTGTTACTAGGCCCGAGCATCATAGCCTTAGATAGATAGATGTACATTTATTCTGACGAAGAAAGTGACATACTCAATTAAATTTTATGTTTATTCCCAAGCCTTTTTTTTTCGATTTTATTGCTGTACGTGGCGATATAGAATTTCGAATCCTTTATCGCCACTTTCAACGTCATTGATAAATTGCAGCGTCACTAGTCGATCGATAAAATGATGCTCGGCCGCAGCCCTGCAGCCGCGCTGTCTTCGCGTGGCACTTTCTGGCTTTGTAGGCGAAGACGTTTCACATTGACTTGTTTGTGAGAAACAAAAGAAATTCTTTTCTGCGCAATGTCTGTTGCAAAATTCTTACACGAGGATACTATCTACAGCGCACTCCATACAAAACATAATCTTTATAATTTTTTTGGTCATTGAGTAATTAAACTCAATGATTCCGAATGCGAATTGGTTAAAAAAAAATTGTCTGCTATAAAGTTAGAACTTGACTTTCTAAGCAAGCATTAATGTTGTTAAGTCAGAAAGGCAGGGTTAGAAAAATTCCTGAGAATTTTTTATTTTCATACATCACGATGTAATAAAGTAACAAAAACAAACGAAGCATTTTACTCATTACATAACATCACGCCTGTAATACCCGAAGGGTTAGGCAGAGGTGTACGAAGCATTTTATTAACATATTAAACATTCGGATAAAAAATGCATGAAAATTATTATAACAGTTAGTCTCAAATTATTGAGGCTAAAAGTAACTATAGCTAAAGGGTTTAATTGAGACCTCGCCTGCGAAGGACAGGGGCGCCGGGGTATGACGAGAACGAGGACCGGGAGAGGTGAGTGCGGCGGGCGCTCGTGGCGTGATACACAAGAGGCGAAATATGCACTGAACAGTTCTTAAGATATGTGGCGACACATATATTTCCCACAGACGACGATGTTTTTTTTTAATTTAGCTGTAGTATAATAATATCATAACAGAAAAATAACACATAATGTAGTACATACCTTATTGTAATTATAAAAGTCGTTTATTTTCGAAAGATATCGTTATAATACTTATTAATGTTAGTTTTAATTCTTGGGTTAAAAGAGACGTGAAGACTTATGAGTTATGGCTCAAGCGCAGAGGCAGATTTAAGTTTTCGTTAGAATACATTGGACAGTTTGGTCTAACCCTGTGAGGTTTAGATTATGCAAAAACAAGAACCCTGTTCCTCCATCTCTTAAAGCAGTACTATTTTAATATTACTTTGTAATTTCTGTTGTTGGATATTCAACTCTCTGCGCAGAACCGAGCGTTGAAAATCCTATAGTACGCAAGGCAAAGTGGTAGGTAGGCCCCCTGAACACGTTAAACGATAAAAAGTTTCTCAAGATCTGACAATAAGTGTTGACATTGATATTTGGTTTTTTGTGACTCACATTAATATGATTACAATTTCCCTGAAGCAATAGATAATTATATCTATATAATTCATGTCTTTATTATAGTTCGATGATAAAAATAATAAAAACGAATGTAGCTATCTATCAATAATAATCTGTAAGGGAGTTTACATATTGGGTTAGCAACAGTTATATTGATTACCTGTTAGGTGTCTCATAGGGTTTCGTACCCAAAGGATGCCAAACAGGGCCTTATTTCTGAAACTCTGGTATCTGCCAGTCCCTCCGTATATCACAGGTCTGTATCTTTCGAATCGTAATAGGTAGGCACATGAAATTTAAAAAAAATGTTTTTTTTTTTATTGATAGATAGTAATTGATAATTAAAAAAAATGAAGCCAAAAATTTGAAGGGGTTTCCATATAAGGAACGTTATTTCGGCGTTTTGTTATATAAGTACTGTAATGTATCGTATGCTGGTGGCTAATGTGTGTGAATTCGACGTTGAAAGAACAGAAAATATATTTTTCTAATAAAATTCTAAAAGAAATCTAAAGTGAATTCATATTTGGTCGTAATTATTTATCTATATTCTACTTAATCTGTAAACCTCTTTAGGTTTAACGTATAGAGGAAAATATAAAAATAAATGTTTTATCTCTTCGTGTTACTAATTTATGGTCAATCTTGATAGTCAATTTTCTTTTGATATAAATACCATCCATTTCTAAAGATGTACTACACTTGTCTGCAAGAAATTAACAAACATGCATATCCTTGCTGCACTGGCCCTTTGCTTAGCGGCTGTCTCAGGTAAGTTCTTACTCAACGTAGTGCCTTTATTAAAATTTTCTTCATTTTAATAGTTTTTTATAATGCAATATAAATATTACAATGCATTTCAAACTTTGTCTTCTAAATCCTCTATTTATATTTATTTTCTTTTAGCCGTCTCTGCCAATCCCCAGAGGATTGTGGGGGGTTCTGTCACCACCATTGATCAGTACCCCACCATGGCCGGTCTCCTATACACACCTAACTTAAGCACGTACTGGCTGACTTGCGGTAGTGTCATACTCAACTACCGGTCCGTTCTCACCGCTGCTCAATGTGGAGCGTAAGTAATTTAAAGAAATTCTAATGTGAAATAATGAAAATACAAGTTATTTAAATGATTATTTAAAAAAAAATATTTCTTTTACAGTGGCGATACAGCCAACAGATGGCGTGCCCGTGTCGGCTCCACCTGGGCCAGCAGCGGTGGTGTTGTTCACAACGTGAACCAGATTATTGTTCATTTATCATACAACCCGAACACTATGATCAATGACATCGCCATATTGCGCACTGCCTCTAACATTATTTTCAACAACAATGTTCGCGCCGCTTCCATCGCTGGTCCCAACTACATTCTCAATGACAACCAAGTTGTGTGGGCTGCTGGATGGGGTGACACTTTCGTAAGTTTAACGACGATCATAATACTATCTACACAAAATTGTTTTTCTGTTTTATGAAAATACTTAATACTTTATTTTTTTTTTTGGTTCACAGGCTGGTTCAAACTATGGGTCTGAGCAGCTGCGTCATGTCCAAGTGGTGACTATCAACCAGAACACTTGCAGAAACAACTACGCTGTGCGTGGTGTCGCTATCACCGCCAACATGGTGTGCTCGGGCTGGTCAGCCGGTGGTCGCGACCAGTGCACGTTTGACACCGGCGGTCCTCTCTACCACAACGGCATCGTTGTTGGTGTCAGATCTTTTGGTATTGGATGCGGTCAACCTGAATTCCCCGGAGTCAGCACTCGCGTGTCCGCCTATACCTCTTGGATCTCGACTAACTCATAAGAAGTAATAAATTGTTAACATTAAAGGATAACGGCAGAAGCAGTCACTTTTATTTAAAATTGTGAATTAAGTATGAGTAAACATAAAAGTCTGTTCTTTTAATTGTAATATAGTTTTGTTTTGGGTGAACAATTGCAGTTCGACGTTGTCTTTCACCTGCTTGCCCAATAACAAAATATGTTGTTCTGTATTAGTTTTTAAGGAAATATTTAGAGTTTAATTGTACCTAAGTATAGATTTATTATGAAGTTACTTATCTCTCATTAAATTATTCTGACAAAACCTAACCATTTTGTATTTTATTTAAATTTATTTTTAAATCAAAAGTCAAATTCGTTTACTTGCTCAAACAATAATGTTCTTAATATATAAAAGAAAGTCGAGTTTCTTCGAACACTTATAACTCTAGAACGGCTGGACCGATTTTCATGATTTTCGATTTGTTGCGGAAACAAATTTCCGTCCCGAATAGCAGAAAACAATATGACGATGTGTCGTGATGGCCCAGTGGTTAAGGCGCCCGCCTCTCATGAAGATTCAAATCCGGGCAAGTCCCAATGTGAATTTTTCAATTCATATATACTTTCTTAAGTTTATCTTGAACATCACTGGCATCGGTGAAGGAAAACATCGTGAGGAAACCTGGACTTACTGTTCCACTCAAACCATGTCAGAGGCCCTTGAGGCGGTTTAGAAACTCTGACACTAGGGTGTGTAGGGTCGTAAGGCCTTACTACCCACACGATAAGAAGAAGAAGAAGAATATGACGATGGCGGTACGAAGTTTGCTGGGTCAGCTAGTGAATAAAAAAACTAGCTTATCTTTATTCTTTATATCCTCTTATCTTTTTTCTATTATCTTATGACAGGGCAAAAGTCTCCTCCTGTACAGAGAAGGCATGAGCATTGATCAAGGGGCCAACCATCACCTCTTAACACTATATTATTTTAATATTACTTTGCCTCCAGCACTGTTGGATTTTCAATGCTCGGGTCAGCGCCAAAAGTTGAAAATGCAACAACCAAAATTACAAAGTAATGTTAAAATAATATTGTTTTAAGACATGGCGGTAGGCGCCCAGGACCCTTGTTCAGGGCTTATTGGTGATTTCAGACTTGTACCTTTCATAAGTCTGTGTATCACTAGTTTGCATAATGTGATCTTTGTGTAAGGTAAATAAAGAAATTTATTATTATTATTATTTATTATTATTTCTATGATACAACTTAGAAAGTACACAAAAATGAAATTAAAATGTCACAACGGAACTTGCTCGTGCCTGGTTTCGAACCCACATTTGCGTGCATGAGAGGCGACCGCCGGAATTCCCACACATGAGTGTTTGAATAGCGTTGCCTCCGGATCGGAAAGTTCTCTAAATACGAGCAAAGCGCTAATAAGATAATGAGCGAAAAAAAAAATAGCAAATTGTACTCATAGAAAATAATCCTTTATTTAAAAAAAAAAAAAAAACATACGCGTCGAATTGAGAACCTCCTCCTTTTTGAAGTCGGTTGAAAAATAAGAGTTCGCTTGAGAATTGAGCCAAATCAAACCCGAAAAAGTAACATTCTGTACTTTTATGGCATCAATCGATAGAGTTGATCAACAGGATGAAAACTCTCAAATCTATCAAAATTCAATTAAAGGAAAATTATTAAATTTCATCATCTGCCTAGCCTTTTTCCAACTATGTTGTGGTCGGCCTCCAGTCCAACCGGATGCAGCTGAATACCATCAGTATTTTACATGAAGCAACTGCCTATCTGACCTTCATAACCCAGTAACTGGGTAATACGATACCAAAACATGAAATCTGTTTATTGATTTAATGGGACAAGATAAAGCACTTACTCAAAGGTCCATTAGATTACATAGGTTAGTATCTTTATTAAAATTTATCTTTGACGTCATTTATTTATTAAAATTACGGAGAACTATTTAGATTAGAAAAGAAGAATAATAAGAAAAAATACGAGAATTAATCTGCACTAATATTATAAAGCGGAAAAACTTGTTGATTGTTTGTTTGTAATGAAAAATCTCAAAAACTACTGGATCGATTTTAAACATTCTTTCATCATTAGAAACCTACATTATCTGCGAGTAACATAGGCTATATTTTATTTTATTTTATTTTTGCGCGGAAGAAGTCGCGGGCAAAAGCTAGTTTCTCCTATAAAGCGATTTAATCTCTCAACGACACACAACATTAGGATGTTTATAGATTAGTAGATTTTGGTGGTTTTTGTTATTTTGTGCCAACATCTCGTTAATTCTATATTACCATTCTATTATTATTGTCGATACTGGTTTTCATTTTATGGTCATCCTGTAAGGGCTTACAGGATGACCATAAAACGAAATGTTCTCCTAAATAAAAACATAATATAAATGGGCACTAATATTATGTTTATATTTAGGAGAACATTTTGAATACGCTTAGGTAAATTAATAATATCGGTTTTACATTGCATACACTGAAGGTTAGAGTAGATTGAATGTAATTTTAAAGCATTACCTACTTTAAAATCACACTACCTAATATCTAAAGTAAAATAATACAGACAGAAATAAAAATATCTAAGTTTAGTAGTAATATAATAGACAATTCGTACTATAACAGTAGTGAGTGATATACAATGAGTGGGTTACCCGTGATACAATTTGGCACATGATAATATATCTACTTATAAATAATATACAATGCGCCTTTTAAAATGAAATGAAATTGTGTACCTACTATAATTATGTGACATGTATTTTATAATTATTTTTTTATAATCAAATTGACATTAATTGTTATTCTAATTGGCATAATTTTAATCCGTTTGACATTATTAAGAGTACTTTTAATTTATTTATTACCTGACCAGGTTGACATTTTTTATTTTATTGTAATTCCAATGACATGCCACTTATTTCAAATTTATAATTATAAACTCATTATTTACATGCCCACTGACGGTAAAATATGGAGAACCTTATTATAAAATGACATTTATGTACTTACATTACCCATATTTGCAAATAAATAAATGATTTGAAAAAAAAAACAAAAAAGTTATTTGTCGGGAAAGTACCAATCTACAAAGAAAAAAACTCGCGTTGAGTGCTAGTCTACACTATATTTGTAATAATATTATAAAGAGGTTATGAAGAGGTTTTTATTTTTGTTTGTTAATAACGAAATAGCTCAAAAACTGTCGGACCGATTTCAAAATTTAATTCACCTATGGAAAGCTACTTTATCAAAGAGTTATAAAAGCCTTAATTTATTTTCAAATAAATTAAGGATCCGTCAAGAAAATCTTCGCAAACGAAATCGCGGGCAAATGCTAGTAATAAAAGAAGGTTTTATGGTCTGTACTACTCATCATCTGCCTAGCCTTTACCAACTATGTTGGGGTCGGCTTCCAGTCTAACCGGATACAGCTGAGTACCAGTATTTTACATAAAGCGACTGCCTATCTGACCTCCACAACCCAGTAACTGGGTAATACGATACCCCTAGGTAAGACTGGTTGGTAGGTGGACTGGTCTGGACTGGTGGTGGAATGGTCTGTACTACTGATTGAAAGAATTCTATCTTCCAGTAATATCATAGTTATTAAACCCATTTCGTCTTCTTCTCTCGTGCGGGAAACGAATGAATAACAATATACCCAACAGGAGAGTCACGAGAACAGCGTACATCTCTTTTTAAAGAGAAGATTGAATTATTTTCATGTATAAAAAAGGGTTGATTCTCAATATTTATTAGAAGCTGATAATTTTATAAGCTGATTTATGAATATTATGAATACGTTTTCTGACATGATATAATAATTAAGGTTAGATACGAATCACTTCACATACACAAATGAAACTTCTAAAACACTATCTGTTATTTCGGATAATAAAGATTAAATATATGTTTAGTGAATTAATCTTAGATCTAATTTATAAGGGAGTGTACACACTTAGATATATTTTCACGTGACCGAAGGCTGGCCTTTTTTGCACCAAAGAATTTGCATTCAAGCGCATTCAGACACTTGCTCTATTGACAGCGATGCGACGAGTATTTTTTACTTTCTCCTTTTTTTCATAAATTGGACACACCTTCTTAATTTAGTTATTAGGTAGTGTGATTATAAAGTAGGTAATGCTTCAAAATTACATTCAATATACTCTGACCTTCAGTGTCTGCAATGTAACACCGATATTATTTATTTACGTAAGTGTATTCGAAGTATTCTCCTAAATAAAAACATAATATAAATGGGCTTACAGGATGACCATGAAACAAAAACCAGTATCGACAATAATAATGAAACGGTAATATGGAATTAACGAGCTGTTGGCACAAAAGAACAAAAACCACCAAAATCTACGAATCTATAAACATCCTAATGTTGTGTGTGTCGTTCGAGATTAAAGAACTTTATTGCTATTATCTCTTCGCGCAGTAGTTTCAATCTATCACCTTTGATATAAATACCGTCCACTTACAACGATGATCTACACTTGTCCGCGAGTCATTAACAATATGCGTATCCTCGCTCTGCTAGCCCTCTGCTTCGCGGCCGTCGCAGGTAAGTTCGGCATTGTAATTTCATTGTTAATGTTGTCGAAATGCTCGACTTATTTTAACCCTTTTAAGAAAATTTTATTCTTTTTTTTTGTAATTGACTGGTCAATTCAGTTATTCTTAAATAAATTAAATATTTTCTTCGTTTCAGCCGTTCCTTCCAATCCCCAGAGGATTGTGGGAGGTTCAGTTACTACCATTGATCGTTACCCCACTATCGCTGCTCTCTTATACTCATGGAACTTAAGCGCATACTCGCAGTCATGTGGTGGTACCATCCTCAACAACAGAGCCATCCTCACCGCTGCTCACTGCACCATGTAAGTACTGTTCTATGATACGATTTATTTTGTAAACCTTAAATTGTCGAATGAACAAGTTGTTGAATGATTGCCTTCTTTTTACAGTGGTGATGCAGCCAACAGATGGCGTATCCGTGTCGGCTCTACTTGGGGTAACAGCGGCGGAGTCGTTCACAACACAAACCAGATCATCAATCACCCATCATACAATGGCAACACCATGAATAATGACATCTCTATCTTGCGCTCTGCCTCCACCTTCGGTTTTAACAGCAATGTCGGCGCTGCTTCCATCGCTGGCTCCAACTACAACCTCGGTGACAACCAAGCCGTCTGGGCTGCTGGATGGGGTACAACTTCTGTAAGTTTATTGAAGATTGATCTCGTGTTCAACTAAATGTATATATTTTTTTGTATTTTGTTTGATTGGGGATTAATCAATTAATTTTTCCATTTTGTAGTCTAATGGCCCCTCTTCTGAGCAGCTCCGTCACGTCGAGCTTAGGGTTATTAACCAGAACACTTGCAGAAACAACTACGCTACCCGTGGTATCGCTATCACTGACAACATGTTGTGCTCCGGCTGGTCCGGCGGTGGTCGCGACCAGTGCCAGGGAGACTCCGGCGGTCCTCTGTACCACAACGGTGTCGTTGTTGGTGTCTGCTCTTTCGGTATTGGCTGCGCTCAGGCTAACTTCCCCGGTGTCAACGCCCGCGTGTCTCGCTACACCTCTTGGATCCAGAGCAACGCATAAGAGGATATGATTTCTAGATTAACCAAGTTTTAAATAAATAAATTAAAACGTACCAAAAAGTTTTAGTATTAATTGTTACCAGTAAAATAATGTTTGAAAAGCAATTGCTTCACTAAATAACGTGCAATTTAAGACAATCCATCCACATCCATTTAAACGTTAATTATTGAAAAAAAAAAACTACGTAACTGGCATTAGGACAGTTTTGCGTGATGTCTTATTTCACTCTTCCATAGAAAAAGAAAGAAATATCAGCAATTTTGTTATTTTCGACGGTTTGTCTGACTAGATGTCTACAAATATAAGTGTAAGAAAGCTAGAGTTTTATAATTGTGTAGATGTAGACAATGTCAAAATCAATACACTTCAATATAAAAAAGAAACAAACTAAATGGCACTAAAAAATCTTCTGCATCGCTGTCAACTGGAAATGTGCCCAAAAGATTGCCATGTTGGATGGCAATCACAATGCTTAGCCTCTAACCAAGGTCGTTGAGTCACCAACCGTTTGGACAATTCCTTAAAAAGACACACACGACCCATGAGTTTCCATTGGAAACGGCTCGTAAATATAATTACCAGTATGGGTACTATACTTTTGCCGTTTGAGGTTTGTGCAGTCGCAGCAGCAGCGCCAGTACAGCACAGGTCGCCGAACTATGAAGACAAACTTCAATGTACCTTCAATGTATCTACTATAGCAGAATTCGTATTGGACTTCAAAATTAAACTTAAAGATTCTAAGATATGTGTCTCCAGTTGACAAGTTGATGTATGTAGCTGGGAACATAAAATGTACGACACAATATAATTGAACAACTGTAACATTAATTTGTACCTATAATTGTTTGCTTTTTTTGACCGGATTAAGTTATAAGGTAGAAAATTGTACTTATGGTTTGTCACGCATATTTTCGATATGTTTTTCCGACTAGCATTGTTTATTTATTTGTTAGTACTTATAATGCACAGATTATTAGCTTGATCCTCGGTATTAGGTAAATTTCAAAACAAGAAGGATTACATATCAAATATTTTATGAATCAATGTCTAACTGCTGAGATTGTCTAATCGAGTTTTTAGGGGACCATTTCGGTGGTAGCTTCAATAGACTTGAAAATTGGTTAAATTAATCATAACGTGCTTCCTCACCAGGAGCATTCGTCTGGCATTAACAGTTCAGTTGAGATTTGAGACATCAGTGAGTAAGGAGAATCAAGCACTACAGTGCGCAACCTGTAATGATACAATTTATTCTATTACAGAAGTGACTGGGAGTACCTGTGATACAATTTGGCACATCTTAATATTATATATCTACTTATAAACAAGCTACTATAATTAAAAATTTAAAAAACACGACTGCATAAATTGCACATAGGTATTTGTACTTTGTTTACTCGTCAGTCTGGTATTAATTTACGTTTTAAAGTGACCACAACGGTTTCTTTTTATTTTTTACGATACCCCATACTTCTAAATCGGTTCAAGCGTTTAAAAGTTTTGGTGGACTAAAGAAACTCACATACATACATATATTAACTATGAACTCTAATGGTGTAATGATAACCCATTCACCTTATAAAGGCAGTGAAAGGGGGTGTTACTTGTAGGGGTAGTTCTACGCGGTTCTACTACAATTCTACGCGGAAAAATCTCGTGCTAATAGAGTGCTAGTCATAAATAAAATAGGTACGAATAATAATTCTCACATGAAGCGATCGCGTTTTGATGACATTAAGTATTCCTTTGCAATATGTTGTTAAAAATCCTAATCCTAACTTCCTAACTAATATTATAAATCCGAAAGTAAGTTTGTTTGTTTGTTTGTTACCATTTTACGCCTAAGCCACTGAACCGATCATCTTGAAATTTTGCATATACGTGGTCAGGTGTATAGGAACGAACATAGCGTACCTTTAATCCCGAAAAAAAGTACTGTTCCTGAGGGAAATCACAATAACGTCTTTATGACAGTAGATGGCGCCACGTGTCTATCGAATCATGACCGAATTTTAAAGTGAGTTTGCGAGCGAAGCCGCGGTTGAAAGCTAGTAAATAATATTATTAGCTTTAACGTTGTTTTATGGTATGCACTAATTGAAAGAATTATATCTTCTAGAAAATACCCAATACGAGAGTCACGAGAACAGTGCATATCTCTTTCTAGAGAGGAAATTGAATTAAAAGGATTGATTGGCAGTCTAATTGGAGCTGATAAATTATTTACGAAACATTTAGTATATTTTTCTAAAATGAAATGATATAATATCAAGGTAAGATACCTACGTGTGCACAAATTACACTATAAAACATATCATAACTTCGGATATCGTTGTTAGGTAGACTTTGCCTTTTGTTTTAGGGGCATTTTTATATCGCAAGACATCGCCACTTATTTATCAAACTTTATGCACATGTCAAAAAAAATACAATGTACAAAGGCGGACTTTATACCTTAGGCATTTTCTACCAGTCTACCTTGATGCAGAGAGGAGCAGTAAGGTGATGCAGAGACAAAACTTAGTAGGTACGGAAAATTTCTAAAAATAAAATATAAAAATAAATATATATTATACAATGGGTTAATGCTCTGCTGTGTGCTGTGTGTGTGTGGTCTTGGGTTCGATTCCCAGGTCGGGCAAAGTGTTATTGGGTTTTTCCATCAGGAATTTCTCAGTAGCAGCCTCGGAGTCTGGATTTGTGCCCGGTTGATGGCAATAGGCTCGCCCCCTATTACATGGGACTAAAAACATAACTGGCGAAATGTGGGTGTACTAATGGGTACATCTCTGCCTAACCCTTCGGGGATTACAGGCGTGATGTTATGTGATGTTGTTGGGTTAGTGAAATTACCCAAAATCTCGGACAGCCCAACCGATATTTATGTTAATAAATTGGTATGACGTATAATAGTAAAAGATATTTGTACATATCGTTGTCGTACTTCCTACAGATTCGTAACTCTGTCAACCGCGCCGCTGTCAAACGTTCGTTGACACGGCATGGGACAGTAGTGTATAGCGTCGTTGGAAAGTATTAGATACGGCATGTCGAATTATATTTTTTTTTGCAAAAAAAAAATGTAACCTATTTAAAAAAATATTGTATTCGATTTTGCTGCCGATTCTAAACAAACTAGTTTCAGGTTTTGGGTTATTTCATTAACACATTGTATACATAACTACGAGTACATACAATCAAAATATACAAAGTAGAGAGACATAAGCACGACATTATTTTGTGATATTTTTCCGCTTCAGTTGATCCATCCACCGAAAGTACTAAACCCAGATATTAAAATAAATATATTCCTTTCAATGTATTACCGATAATATTATTAATTATAATTAATCATAATAAAATATACCAAATTCGTTAAAATTATGTGGGTGCTAATGCCTGAAATATACGACTATTATTATTATTATTATTTATAGTCATATTTAAAATATTTTCCTAAATAAAAAACATAACTAGCGCCGCTGTAGGGCAGACAATTGGTGGTTCAACTTATCATTTGATTTTTTTTAAATCATTTTTATGGGCACATATTGATCAATAAACGTTCAAAAAAAAAAGCCATAAAGCCATGGCGTCTTCTTTCTTTATCGTGTGGGCAGTATGGTCTTATTACGACCCCACACACCCTAGTGTCAGAGTTTCTAAACCGCCTCGAGAACCTCTGACATGGTTTTGAGTGGAACAGTAAGTCCAGGTTTCCTCACGATGTTTTCCTTCACCGATGCTAGTGATATCCAAGATAAACTTTAGAAAGTATATATGAATTGACAAAATCACATTGGTACTTGCTCGGATTTGAACCCACAACCTCATGCATGAGAGGCGGGCGCCTTAACCACTGGGCCACCACAAACAGCCATGACGTAAAAGCCATATAACCATTTTTATTTAAAAAATGAGTTTATTAGATGACCTTAAAATAAAAACCTATATCGGCAATTATTATGGAATACGGGTTATTGGCACAAAATAACAAAAACAACCAAAATTTACAAATCTATAAACATCAGTGTTATAATTAGTGATAGAGCCACAAATAATAAAATGATAAAACGACCGATAATGGCAACAAAGCCATTTAATCTCTTCGCGCAGTAGTTTAAATCTCCCAGCTTTGATATAAATACCGTCCACTTACAACGATGATCTACACTTGTCCGCGAGTCATTAACAATATGCGTATCCTCGCTCTGCTAGCCCTCTGCTTCGCGGCCGTCGCAGGTATGTTCTACATTGTAATTTTATTATTGTTGTACGTTATCGAAATACTTAACTTATCCTGAATCCTTTTGAGAAACTTTTTTCTTTTATGGGTT
Organism: Hoplodrina ambigua; assembly: GCA_949774945.1. Taxonomy (NCBI): domain Eukaryota; kingdom Metazoa; phylum Arthropoda; class Insecta; order Lepidoptera; family Noctuidae; genus Hoplodrina; species Hoplodrina ambigua. The sequence goes on from OX458966.1 coordinate 12,511,819, forward strand.
CCGTACCGCAAAAGGAAAAACGGAACCCTTATAGGACCACTTTGTTGTCCGTCTGGCTGTCAAGACTCTTTGTCTCGTGAACGCGTTAAGGTTTGAGTTGAATTAAAACGATATACTAAGGTCTACAGTCTTTTGTAGCTGTGCTTTTTTTAAAAATTATATTAAATAAACAATAAAAATCCAAGTTAACTTAAATAAAAGATAAACTAATTATTTTTTGTATGTTGTGTTAAACATTGTATGGTGGTACGGAACCCTTCGTGTACGAGTCCGACTCGCACTTTGCCGGTTTTTTTGTAATTGGTTAGGTGGTGACTGCCTCGTTGGTCTAGTGGTCGCAAAGCGCGACTGCTGGTCTTGGGTTCGATTCCCAAGTCGGGCAAAGTGTTATTGGGTTTTTCCATCAAAATTTCTCAGTAGCAGCCTTGGAGACTAGATTTGTACCCGGATGATGGCAATAGGCTCGCCACCTATTACATAGATTTAAACATAACGATTATAGGCGTGATGTTATGTAATTGGTCAATTTAAGTAATGTCAAACAAATTAAAAAAAAATCTTCGTTTCAGCCGTCCCTTCTAATCCCCAAAGGATTGTGGGAGGTACAGTCACCACCATTGATCAGTACCCTACCATCGCCTCTCTCTTGTACACATGGAACTGGAGCACATATTCGCAAGCGTGTGGTGGTACCATCATCAATAACAGGGCCACCCTCACCGCTGCTCACTGCACTGTGTAAGTATTTTTCTATGAGAATATATTATTTTATAGCTAAACCTCAAATGCAGTGACTAATTTTGTAACGATTGCCTTCTTTTCCAGTGGTGACGCAATCGGCAGATGGCGTATTCGTCTCGGCTCTACTTGGGGTAACAGCGGCGGGGTCGTTCACAACGTAAACGCGAACATCATTCACCCATCATATAACGACAACACTTTAGTCAATGACATTGCTATCTTGCGCTCTGCCTCCACCTTCTCTTTCAACAATAATGTCCGCGCTGCTTCCATCGCTGGCTCCAACTACAACCTCGGTGACAACCAAGCCGTCTGGGCTGCTGGATGGGGTACAATTTCTGTAAGTTTATTGAAGATTGATTTCGTGTCCACCTAAAAATCAGTTGGTATCATGTGTTTTGTTTGATTCCAAATTATTATTTGCACGTTTCCATTTCTCAGGCTGGTGGCCCCGCTTCTGAGCAACTGCGTCACGTCCAGCTTGTGGTTATGAACCAGAACAATTGCAGAAACAGCTACGCTACCCGTGGTATCGCTATCACTGACAACATGTTGTGCTCCGGCTGGCCCAATGGTGGTCGCGACCAGTGCCAGGGTGACTCCGGCGGTCCTCTGTACCACAATGGTGTCGTTGTTGGTGTCTGCTCTTTCGGTATTGGCTGCGCTCAGGCTGCCTTCCCCGGTGTCAACACGCGTGTGTCCAGCTACACCGCTTGGATCAACAGTAACGCATAAGAAGTGATTCATTGCCAGTGCTAAGGGTTATGTTTTGTAAATAAATAAACTGTAAACCACTAAAAATTTAATTTTTGTTACCTGCTTAACGATACTTGAAATCTTAGTTATCAAAAAATATTATCGCCAGAGGTAAGGCTGGCACGAGATCAGCTCACTATAGCCTGTATAATTTAGCGTGGCACTATTGACGCGCGTGATCTGCATACTGCACTGACTCGCTTTTTTGTCCCGACCAATTACTGCCGCAGCGGAAAGCACAAGGTATTTGCTGTCGTACCGTTGTGCGCGCTAGGTCCCCAGTAACTCGTACTCTGTTTGTACTTAATTATCTCCTGGGTTCTAATCCAACAAATGATCTGTTTGTGGATGAATGGACGAAGATTTTGTTGGTATGTCAGAAGTACTGTGAGGTGAATTTATGAAAGGGAAAAAGCTATTTTGTTTTCTTTTTAAATGTATATTTGTGTTTTCTTTTTTATATATTTTTTATTTTTAACTGTCTTCTGTGTCTTTAATTATTTCAATTGGTTCTGTAACCGTTATAATTAAAGTAAAAAATAAATAAATAAATATTATAATACCTCAGCTAAAGGTTTGATTAAATGTTTCACGATTGAGTCACAATTTTGGAGGCGAGGCACTGATTTAAATAGAAAAATACATTTCGAATAGCTGTCACAGTTTAGAAACACAACATGTTTATAAGAACTCTCCAAATCTCACGCCGATCGCAATACCATCTGCATGAATGCGTTTATAGGATTGGAACTTTAAGATGTCTGGCGAAAGTAACTGGTAATAACGAATTATGATTTACATATAAACTCACATACAGAAACAGCCAGACCCGGAACTGCTTGCAGTATTTTGCAGAATACATACAGCATTTTGCAGAATACATACAGCAAATTACGCTTGGTTGTGAGTTAACAGCGTGTTCAATTTTGTATTAACTGCGCCCAGCTTCCAACATACCTACGGTCCTAAACACCTCTTTCCGCATTCAATAACGACGTGACGTAACGCTCAGGGCAGGGAATAAAAGCTACAGAAAAGCATCATTAATTGTTAATGACAAGATTTTTTTTTTCTATTATATAATCATTTTGTAGGTATGTTATAAAGAATGCTGATCCGTGCGTCATGCTCGTGAACGAGTGCTGTCAGTTGGGATTGGTCATCTCTTAACTGCTATGGCTTACATCTTTATTTTTTTTTATTTTACTTCTGTTATAAATTCATCTTCATTGTGATCACATGCAGAATCAACAAGAATAATGTAACCAGAATTTTGTAAAAACCTAATTTAAAAGAGTGCCGTGGAGTTTCTTGCTCGTTCTTCTCCATAGAGGCTCTACCTCCGTTTTGGAACGAGCAACTAGCTCCAATTTTCGGACTAACTGACCGACTCCTTGACAATTCAAAAGTGCCTGTAAACGGTCTAATTGAAATAAATGTTTTCGACTTTTGACTTTGAAATATTTTTGTTAAACCGAGGTAATACCTTGAAGTTATGTGTTTATAAGGGCTGATTTTTCGTTGTTTTTTTTTTCTTTTATTTGAAGAATAAATATGACAGTTTGACATATTTTTTATACCTACAAATGTCAAACCGCCATTTCTATTTTCGTTGATTTTTCGTTATAAGCTTAAGGCTATTGATTTTTATTATTATTAATAAACGGTACATAGTTTTCTTAGTAACCTACTTACTAAAGTTAAATATATTTCCAAGTTTAATTTAATTAATACCATCTTCCCAGTAAGTTCAGTCCCCTTGAGAGTTGTGGCCGCGCGGTCAGCTTTTATAAAATTACAAATTTCTGTAAACTTCCATTTTAAGAACGTACGGTGTCACCAAGCTAAGTTATTATTATTTTTATGTGCGCCAACTATTTGTTTATTTTTTTTTTTAATTTTGATCATTTATTTTATAAAGTTTTAACATGCCTACTAACATTTACGCCAGTACTTGGTCATTTCTCATTTACTTGCCATTTACTTGGTCACAGCATCACGCGTGAACGCCTTTTGGTTGTGTTTGTTTGTTTTGTAAGGAGAACCTATGAAAAAAAGAAGAAGAAAAATATGTCTGTACGAAGCTCGCTGGGTCAGCTACTATGCAATATACAACACGAGCTTTGGCACAATAGAACATAATTCCTAATCTAATAATTTACTTACTTACATTTACTAATCTGTAAATATCTTTATGTTTAGACTTCGGTTATGGCAATAAAGTCATTTAATCTCTTTGCCTACAAGTTATAATCTACCAGCTTTGATATAAAAACCTTCCACTTACAACGATGATCTACACTTGTCCGCGAGTCATTAACAATATGCGTATCCTCGCTCTGCTAGCCCTCTGCTTCGCGGCCGTCGCAGGTAAGTTCTACATTGTAATTTAAATAATTTTTATATATTTTCGCAATATTCAACTTATTTGATTATATAAATTGTTAGTTTTTTTTTCGACTGCCTCGTTGGTCTAGTGGTCGCAAAGCGCGACTACCGAGCATGAGGTCTTGGGTTCAATTCCCAGGTCGGGCAAAGTGTTATTGGATTTTTCCATCAGGAATTTCTTAGTAGCAGCCTCGGACTCTGGATTTGTGCCCGGTTGATGGCAATAGGTAACTGGCAAAATGTGGATGTATTAATGGGTACACCTCTGCCTTACCCTTCGGGGATTACAGGCGTGAAGTTAGTTATGTTACGTTCTTTTTTTTGCAATTGATTCGTCAATTTTATCATTGTCAAACAGATTACTTCTTGGGAAAGAGCGGAATAGCCTCAACACAAGTTTTATCAATTACTTACTGGGGATGTCCCTTATATGTATGTATAGGTATATATGATGATGTATATTTATGTATTCTTTTTAAACTCTAAAAACTTAACTCAAAATATTTATTTCAATTAGACCATTTACAGGCACTTTTGAATTATCAGTTAGTCGGTCAGTTAGTCCGAAAGTTGAAGCTAGTTGCTCGTTCCAAAACGGAGGTAGGCCTATGGAAAAAAACGAAACTCCACGGCACTTTTCTAAATTAGGTTTTTACAAAATCCTTTGTTTCAGCCGTCCCGTCTTATCCTCAGAGGATTATTGGAGGTTCAGTCGCTAACATTGAACAGTACCCCTCCATCGCCTCTCTATTGTACACATTGAACTGGAGCACATATCGGCAGGCGTGTGGTGGTTCCATCCTCAATAACAGGGCCATCCTCACCGCTGCTCACTGCCCTATGTAAGTATTTTTCTATGAGAATACATTATCATAGAGCCTACCGTACCTCAAATGCAATGATTAGTTGTGTTACGATTGCCTTCTTTTTACAGTGGTGATGCAGCCAACAGATGGCGTGTTCGTGCCGGCTCCAGTATGGCTAACAGCGGCGGAGTCGTTAAAGACGTGAGCGAAATAATCATTCACCCCTCATACAACCCAGGAAGTTTTGACTGTGACATTGCTGTCTTGCGCATTGACTCCACCTTCACGTTCAACTACAACGTCAGCGCTGCTTCCATCGCTGGCGCCAACTACAACCTCGGTGACAACCAAGTCGTCTGGGCTGCTGGATGGGGTATAACTTCTGTGAGTTTTTTGAAGATTGATATCGTGTTCAACTCATAGTCAATATGTCATGTTTTGTTTAATTGGAATATTTGTTTATTATTGTCATTTCGTAGGTTGGTGGCGCTGCTTCTGAGCAACTACGTCACGTTCAGATTTGGACTGTAAACCAAGCCGTTTGCAAGCAAAGGTACGCTACTCTGGCTTTAACTGTCACTGAGAATATGTTGTGTTCTGGGTGGCTCGACGTGGGGGGTCGCGACCAGTGCCAGGGTGACTCCGGCGGTCCTCTCTACCACAACAATGTGGTTGTTGGTGTCGCCTCGTGGGGTAAAAGCTGCGGTCTTGCTTCGTTTCCTGGTGTTAATGCTCGTGTTACCCGTTTCGCAAACTGGATCCAGTCTAGTGCTAAAATGTAAATCGAATTAAGAATAAAAACAATATTTTTTATGACGTTTCCGTTTTCTTGTACAATTGACATTCCGTGCAAAAAGTATGTGAATTGTGTTGTAGGTTTTTTTTTTTTTTTTTTTTTTTTTTATGTTGTACGTGTGGTGTAGATTGTTATGATATTCAGTCATGTACCTAGTCATTACAATTAATTGACTTTTGTGAGTAAACTTTCCACGTTACAAAGAAAGCAACATTCAACTTAACCACATAATACTAGAGGCAATAACTGTATACCTACAATATTACAATTTTTCTAAACCTACAATTTGTTCATAACATAACTATTTGACTTGAGTTAATTCTAACCGAAGTGTTTATTGACACGTATTGTGACACGCGGTGTTGACACAGAGCAGAGTAAAAACTTGCCCCGTGTCATCGCCCGTGTGTCCCACTACACCGTTGTATCCAGAATAAGGCCTGGTTCACATTAGTTCGGACCGACAAACAACTCACAACTCTGTGACGACATCGGGTCGTCACGAAGCGGTTGTGAGTTAGCTATGTTACAACGACGTTAACGACGGTAGTGTTCACATTAATTCACGTTCACACGCAGCTTCTAGTGTGAACAACAACCGACAGTCGGTCAACGGTAAAACTGTCGGTCCGACCTTATGTGAACCAGCTCTAAAGCATAAGAAGCAGCTTCTTGCCGGAGTGCTCAGGGTTACGTTTTTTTAAAAAAAAGTAACTTTAAGCCCACTAAAAATGTAATCTTTGATACTTGTTTAATGATACTTGAAAACCAGAGTTATCGCAATTCAATATACATTAGCTAAAAGTTTGGTTAAACAGTCACGATATCAGAGGTGAGGCACTTATTTATACAGTAACAAGTACATTCTGGATCACTGTCAGACTTTAGAGACACTGATTTATAAGAACTCTACAAATCTCACACTGATCGCTATACCGTTTGCACGAGTGTGTTTTAATGATTGGAGTTTTAAAGTGTCTGGTAATAACGTATAATGATTTTAACGACTGCCTGCCTCGGTGGCCTAGTGGTCGCAAAGTGCGACTGCTGAGCATGAGATCTTGGGTTCGATTCCTGGGTCGGGCAAAGTTTTATTGGGTTTTTCCATCAGGAATTTCTCAGTGGCGGCCTCGGAGTCTGGATTTGTGCCTGGTAGATGGCAATAGGCTCGGCTCGGCTCGGCTTGATCCGGTGGTGGACTAAAACATAACTGGCAAAATGTGGGTGTACTAATGGGTACATCTCTGCCTCATCTTTCGGGGATTACGGGCGAAATGTTATGTGATGATTTTGTAAAATAAATATTTGGAAAAGTTATATTAAATTCAGCCGTCACACTTGAACGTAGGTGAGTAAGGTAGTTTTTGTACCTGATACTTGTAAAATAGCCCAGCATACACGCTAGGAAGTACAGAATTACAGACCTTCTTTTTTTTATATATATATTTTTTTACATTCAAGTGTGTTATAGATTGTGTGGGCTCACACACTATATTATTGTTGGTTGAGATATTAACAGTGGTCTTCTACAGTTCGATTATTTGTAAACACGGGAACACTACCCTGGGGCACGGAAGTGCCCCCGTCAAGACGAGCCAAGCGAAGCGCAAGGGCACCTACCTACCTTTACTCGAAGTGTTTCGTCGTTTTTTAGAACCCTTATAGTGTTGGTTTCCGATGTACCAGATAGTTCATATTCTCAGGATATAATGTCAACAATAGACTTATTAAACATACAAAGTCTCAATTGAATAGCTGTAATACTTTAAATTTTATTGATATCTTAAAAATGTATAGCTTGGCTGTTTCGTTACTAACTTCAGAAATTAAATATTCGCATCACCTCCACGACGGTAGCGAAATGGCGAAGCCATACATTTTTTTTTTATACAAGTAAGTAACGAAACAGCCTAGCAATACATTTTTACTGATATGTAGAAGTGTGTTAGGGTCGGTAGAGTTAGGCCGTGTAGATTCAGAAGCTTTGCTCTACATGAGATCTGATATCTTTTTCACAGGGCAAACCTTATGTGGTCGTCTTGGCAACATTTTACATGAAATGTTTTTGATGGGATGTATCTTTGTACTTTATTTTAACTGTCAATTCCTAATTAGTAATACTTTTTACGTATTATGATGTAGTACTTAGTCTCTTATCTAAGGTACATTGCATTCACGTGTAATTATCATTTATTTATTTATTTACACTTTATGCAACAAAAAAGTACAAAGGTGGACTTAATGCCTTAGGCATTCTCTACCAGTCAACCAAAGTTGGTGAAGAGATAACAAAGCAGGTGCAAAAACTTGTACATGAGGAAATAATTAAATATGAGATTTTAAAATCATTGCATTCTTCTTCATACAAAACAATCTTATAGAAAGGGTCAACTAGATTCAATTCTTCTTTTTCTTGTTTATGACGTTCAAAAGTGGTTTTATTTTCTAGATAGATTGTAAGGTAAAGTACTTTTTAATGGCTTAGTTGAAATAATGCCTCGTTGGTCTAGTGGTCACAAAGTAGAACTGACGAG